>CM030837.1:1333959-1391420 GCA_018105865.1 Metaphire vulgaris | reverse complement strand
GCTATTAATGATAGTGGCTGAATTTTACATGTTATGCTGGAGGCTTGTCATGTAATGACAACTTTGTAGCACTTCTTAATTCTTGTCACTCTCGGTTCAGATTTCACCTGGAAAAGGTGAGGTATTTATTGCCAAAGGAACCTCTGGAGATGGTGATAACTATTCACTATTGAAGACATTCCTTCTGTCAACTTATCTGACACAAGGGATCCAGTAACTGTAAGAAGCACTTGATACTAGGCAAGACAATACTGTAGTCAACTGTTCAGATATACTGGTAGGCATCATTGAAATCTGCAGAAGTGCATAAATTCATGAAAGCACGAGACACAGGGGCGAGAGAGTGTATCATAGCTTATAGGTTAAGTTCATTGCAATAGTCAAACCATCATGTGAGAAAAACATGGACTAAAAATTTTCTCTGCAGTCTTGAAAATAGAGGGTCACATGACTTGCATTTGGCCATTTTTCTATATGTTTTGCAACCTGTGGCACTGGCTTTATTTTTTTATATCTTATAACAAAGGATAAAGTGGACTGTATCTGCTGTTTTATAGACTTTTACCTGTAGTTCTGATCTTTGGCATTCACATGACTAGATTAAACATAAATGGTCTTGTCCTATGATTATCGATTGTTTAACAGATTACGCTTTTGTGCTAACAATCTCTTCAATCAGACCAATTTACAGTCTATACAGAGGGGAAAGGGTTAACGTGTGAATGAGCATAATGTGCTAATATTAGGCTATGTAACACAGGTTTGGACGGGGGAACAGCCACAGAATTCAGATTTTGTGTGGACACAAGAAATATGGTGATCTTTAAGATGGTATTTCAGAACCATCTGATACAGTGGTGGCTCCACGGGGGGGGAGAGCCCGTGCCCCCTATTGAGTGCCTGGCCTTCCTGTTGGGACCCTATACTTAATGCTACATACATTAAACAACAAATGGTTGCCCCCTCCCATGATTAGAAGTTGCCACCCCCACTTGCCAAATCCTGGAGCCGCCACTGATCTGATACACTCCTGGATAATGCCTTATTGTGCTAGTAATGTGACATACCGGGTAAAATATATGTGCTTTGATATTGCAGCATATTATATGATGCATCTTTGTCTCGCAAATTAGATTGCAGCAGCTCTTGTCAATTGTAAGTATGTTGCTTTAGTAGAATACCAGTCTAAAATGCACTGTGAGGATAGCAGTGTGCAAGAGCGATTCTTTTAAAGTTGATAACACATTTTTAGCGGCGTCTTTGACATACTTGAAGTGAAACCCGTTTAGTATCTATCTGTGCGTTGAAAAGTTTTTATGCATTGCTGTCGTAGTGTTCTATGAGTGGTAATTCAGAAGCTGACTTGCAACTACAGTATTGTTGAGAAGTCTTTAGAGTCTATAAAGTACCCCACCCCCCAAATAATTTACTAACCAGAGTTGGTTCAATTATTAAAAATATGTATTATTACATTTTTTGTCAGCATTTATATATTGCAGAAACTCGTGAATTCATTCATAAACATTGTTGTTTATGCGTAAATATTGTCATTTGCATATACCAAGTCAAGATAGGCTAGTGGTCACTGATAGAGACATATACCACAGCACAGCAATTTGAATCATCAGTCATGCATTTGCAGTCTTCGATAGTATAATACCTGACACTTGTTTACCTGTGTGGAGATTGTGAATATTGTTTTTGCAAGTTTTTTGAGACAGCACAGCATGTAAATGAAAAACATAGCCAGATGTAATAATACATATACAGATAAACAAATGTGACATTGTAATGTCTATATCTTGTATGCAGTTGTATCCTTGCGTGTAGATTTGTACGGGTGTACACGGAATTTTGCATCACAAGTGTTATCTTGTATTTATGGATATGGTTGAAATTGTATGTTATTGTGATTGCAATTCTTTGTCCAATCAAGTTTGAACTTTTGTGTTGTTTTCCATTAAGAGTAAACCAGGATTAGCATCAGATAGCAAAACCCAGAATTAAATACAAGTTGTGAATAAATTGACAGGTTTCTCTGGCATCTGCACAGAATTTGAACTGTTGGAACTATCTCAGCCTCCTCTTCACACAAGTTTTATCTTTGAGTGCTCAAACCCCACCCCCATCTCTTGCCATTTGAATTACCAAAGCAGACCAGTTCATTTATAACGGGTGGCCAACCGGCTGCTGTTTGGCGGCCCTCAGGGCATCTGTCCAAAAATTTTATTGGTCCTATTCAGACATGGGTCAATTACAATTATAATTGTAATTCAATTGTAATTAATTACATTTGGCCAATGTAATTGTAATTGATCTGTGGAAAGTTCAATTACAAGTAATTGTAATTGTCTTGTGTGTAATTGTAATTGAGCTATTGTAATTGTTTTACTCAATTACAGGATTGTGAGTTTTATAAGTTCTAATAACGTATTAGCATGTAGGAGCCGAAGTCTTGTCAGTCTATGAATGTATTGCAGTGAATACAATGGATGGTTAGTGAATTGTCAAAGCACAACGGTTATTGGTAAATGGACTCACTGCTCTGGTCAGTTGCCATGCAAAAATTTACTTATTTACTTTGTACTGCCTTTCAAATTGGGAGGGAACCAGCTTATCATTTGTCTACTTCCTGTGTTCTGCGGCTGCGCTTTTTTGTGAATAAAAGTTTAATGCCAGTAAAGATGAGCGTAAATCAAGCAAAAGTAATATGGAATTATTTTGAAAAGTCTGATGACTTTAATAATGCCGTTTCCAATGCAAATGTTAAAGTGAAGTGCCGGTTGTGTGGTGAATTAGTGTCATGCTCGAAAAAGGCTACTTCGAATTTGTTGACTCATTTACAGGTTTGTGTTACGGTTTTTTAAATCGGCCGTAGCATATGACTTTATTTATTTATTGACAATTTATATAGCGCAGTAAACAAGGCTAATGCCTACAACAAGAACGCTTAACACAGTTCATATCCAATATAAATAAATGTGTCTTCAAATTTCTAATGAAAAGTCCAGCTGAGACTGCTCCAGTCACATTGTCTGGAAGAGAGTTCTGTTTGTTGACTTTGTTGAACTAATTTATGTTAATTATTTTAGACACTTAAGTTTATTAAAAGAAGGGTAGGGGTAAAGACGAGCGGCGCTCGTCTTTACCCCTACCAAAAGAAGCAGAAAGAGGAATGAAAAGTAATTGTAATTGACACATTTGTAATTGATCCCAATGTAATTGGCTGTAATTGTAATTGACAAAAATCCATTGTAATGTAATTGCTTAAGACGTAATTGACCCATGTCTGGTCCTATTTATGCATACAATAATAAGAATTTACAATAACAAAACTGATTTAATGTAATTTTATTGGTTTTACTCTCATTTCACATAAAATACAACAAAAATATAGGTTGCTGCTTTTGTAGTTGAATGAGATTATTCGCACTCCGTAGGGCGAGATATTAAACTCCGCCTATTCGCACTCCGTAGTTCACTGATCCGTAAAAGGCTTATTGGCACTCCGGTGTGCATATGCACACTAAAACTTAGGGTGATATATTAAACTCCGCCTATACGCACTCCATAGGGCGAGCTATTAAACTCTATCTATTCGTTCTCTGTTGTTGCTTTTCACGATTAGCAATACACTTTATGTGCACTTGACACATAATCTTCATTGTTCTGCAAATTTGTCAACAACTGAAAAATGTTAATGAATAAAACATACTCGAGTTAAATTACACACCCATAGAGTGTAGTTAGCTAGTTAGTCTGGTTGGAATCTGTAGGCCTAAATGTTGTGACTAAATGACGGAAAATACACCAGTAAAATTTTACTTGAATGGAAAAACTTGGTCACTGTAATTATTACCTATTGCTAATGTTATTAACTTATTATCATTGTTCGGCTTAAAATGATAGCAACAAGAACATTGTGCCCCACACTCCTCTGAAGCATGCTATGACATCCATAATGTAAGCTAACAACAAAGCATTGCACGAAAGCATGTGATATGGCCACGCCAATAACGGCTATATGATTGGTGGAGTGCGAATAGGCCTAGTTTTGACTAGTCGCACTCCGGAGTGCGAATAGTCACTTTCTTTGGAGTTTTATAAAATTATTTTTTTTACTTTAGTTCATCCATAATAATCACCAGGAGCTGCAAACAAATGTGCTTTTGATCACAAAAGACAAGATGAAAGTAAACAGAACAATTTAAAATGTCATTTCTTATCCGACTTCTCAATTTTACAGTTTTAAATTTAATGTCTAATATTTTTCCCTTTTCTTAGATGCTTTTTAAATGGATTGGCTGGCGTTTTAGACTCTTTCTTTTCAACTGAACCTCCTTGCTTGAACTTTTTGAATCTTTTATTGTTTCCACGTGAAGCCGCTGGACGTTTCTTTGCCTTCTTCAAAACATCTGAAATATCCCATTTTATAGCAAAAATTTTATTTAAAAAAAACAGCATTTTGTCTTGCATAAATAGCCAAAACAATAATTGTAAATATTAAGCATTTTCCAAGCTAAATTATATTAACACACAACAGGCCGATTCAAACTGTTTACATTTCAAGTAAAATCAGTTCACAGAAGCTCAGATGTATTGAAAAGATGCAGAAATTCTGAAAAAACTAACCAGGATCTGGTTTCACTCCAACTTCTTTTTCAAAATAGTCATTATCGTCGTCTTCTGATGTGTCCAACGCTGTATGACTTTCATCACGTTGAACTGATTTTGTATCTACAACAAAACAGCTTGGACACTATAATATAACATACAACTAAATAAGGTTGGATTAAATCCAGAAAAAAGGACAACTTTGCAAAGCTGCATAAATATCAATACTGGTTAGAAAGTTAAATAAATTTCGTTAATTTAGAAGACCAACCTGAACTCGATTTCTCTGATCGCCTCTTGCGTGCAGCCTTCAGTCTGACATTTTCCTCTTGGCGTTTTCGCCTTTCTTCCTTAAGTTGCCTAGCGATAACAGTCAAATCAACTAATTTCTTACACACAAAGCAAATTCATGTCGCCTATTATTATGAGACTTCTGCATGCAATCAGAAGTTGTAAGAAGACAGAATCTTATATCCATATCATCCTCAACCTTCTTTCTATAATTTTAATGTTATGAATTTGTAAACTGTAAAGTCATTCATTCATTCTAAATGTTTTTGAACAAATAGAACCATTCACAAAACCTTGGTTCAGAGTTTCTTCTCAAACAGTGAATGCCAAGATGTCCTATGCAAAGCAGCTTGAAGCAATTGTATCAAAGCCAAGAGGACCAGCTTGTAAATGCATCTGTACTGTTCATGGAAAAATCCCTTGGCATATGCATGTGGATTCACTGAGTTTGAAGATCAAAATTATTGCCACTTATTGTCAAGCCATTTGGAAGAACATATACAGGGCTTGTCCATTAAGGCTTAAATTCTATTTCACAATCGAGCTCACTATGAGATAGATGTCATTTTAACGAAAGTAGCTAAGAAAGTAAGTTGCAAATATGAACTCTGTAAGTTATTCCAAATTAAAGCAGATCATTTTGATTAGTATAACTCACTGCCTATCTTCTTTCTCTTTCTTCAGCTTCAGTATTTCTTCGTCTGTTTTGTTGAACAAATCGTGAAAGAGGATCTCTCCATCGCAAATGCCCTCTTCAATTTTATGAAGCTTCATGATCAACCGCGGTCCGATCTCGTGCATTCTGAAATTAAATAATTTCATTTCTCAAACTCTTCATCTTCTGCAAAGAAAATCAGCAAAACAGATTCACACGACATTGAAAAGCCACAGATGGACGCATCACATCAACTCAAATCCCAAATTTTCAGGACATAAAAGCCGGAATCAAGAAAAATGGTAATAATATTAATACTAATTATTAAATATAAAAAGTATTAACATATTAATAACAACAAATAATAGGACCTCATTTAGTACCAGTATCCAAAATCAAACCTCAAACCGTAAAACATAAACACACGCACACACCAGACAATAATTGTTACAAATAATTGCTACACCACTGACATCAAAGCACTTATCGTCAAAAAATGCAGCTGTATTACTTGATGGCACTCTTTCCCGCTTCCACATTGCCACGGCTTGTCAGCTTCTGTGGCAGAGTGACCTCGTTCGCGGGTCCGTCCATTTCACCCTCACTCTCAGATAAATTCCCATCTCTAGAAAGACAATCCCATTCATAAGCAGCCATGAAAAATACTTTTAATTTTGCCCGACTGCAAAGCATTATTTAGCCCAGGCACAATGTTTTAACATATCAATTTGGTCAACAGAAGATGAACTAAGACTCAATATGCCCTTAATACACACTAAACACTAACATGCATATATGATATACATATCCTTGAACAGGCCAAAATAAGAAGGTAGACTTAAATAGTTCTTACTTAGATGTTTTAGATATAATAATAACATCAATAATAGTAGTAATAATAAATATTGATAACAATAATATAATAAGATCATATTTAATACCTGGTCATGTATTCAGCAATGTCTGCATAACTAGACATGTCTGGAACTTTTGCTTTTATCAATTTCTTGACAGGTTTAGACAGGCCGACTGGACTGACCTGAATGTTGCTGAAAAAGCAGTTGACAACATAAATGCATAGAATACAAAATATGCCAGATTAAAATGTGTCTGACTACAGCACATTCAATAATGACATTAAAAGCTTTTAAAAATCCAAATCCATCCTACAGTATCGGATATATTGCCACTATGCATTTTCAGTCGAGAAATTTCATTCATTTATCTGAGCCACAAATTTAAACAACATTGAAATGTAAAATCAGTTATTCACTCCAAATGGCAACACCAACCAGTGTGTAAAATCTATGGTTTGGTCTTCTGCATTGTAATTCAATACGACACATCTTCTGAGATGGTTCAGATCAACCTGTTACGATACAAACCAGTATAAAGGAAATTATATATACAAAAAATTTTTTTATCAAACCTTACAATCGAATGCATATCCTTACTGTTAAAAAGGTTCTAATAACAAGTGCATGTGCGAGTGAGTTGGCTCGTACGCACATGTACACATATGCATGTATACAATTAAAGCAATCCTTTAGTGCAAGTTAATTCAGTGCAAAGTGATTTCTCATCCAGCAATATGTTTCAACTTATGCTTTGAGTTGAGTAACACATTTTTTTATTCATGCAATAAATGGAGTGTCTTGTCTGGGAACCAATTTAAACACAGATGGCAGGTTAAATACACCAAAGGATCAGGCCTCACACAGTATTATGAACAATGGCCTACTGGTCTGTATTAGAAATATTTGTTATTATTATTATTATTATTATTATTATTATTACATGGTTATTATTATTACAGTTAAATAATGCAATGCCAATATCAAACCAGTCAGTTAAATAATGCAATGCCATATCAAGAATTACCAACTACTTGTAGACAATGCTAAATATCCCTAGACGTACTTCTCAATGATATTATATAGCTCCTTTTTAGTTCAATCTGCAGTATCAAAAACATGTTGCATTGTGCCACATGATACAACCGCTGCTGCACCCAGATAAACAAGGCGCTGCAATCAAAAAGCTAATTATTGTCTGAATAACAAAAGTTTTAACTGACCTTTTCAACATTAATTGATGGAAACATATTTTGAAACATGCTTGTCATCAGTTTGAACTCCATTCCTTTGCCACTGAAATTGTTCATGACAACAAGAGGATGGTAAAGGAACTGTTTGGGCTCCATGTGCGGAGTCTTCAGCGATGCGGTAACGTCTCTCGTCAACGAATACGAACAAATCCTAAATGTCAGCGTTGGTCCACGAGGAATTCGAATCAATTTCATGTAGAGCGTTGTCTCTGACTGAGTAAAGGCGACTAAATGTGATACGCTGAAAACGCCGGCAGCACTCACAAAATCTTTAATCACATTGTTCTTTCGAACCTGCAGTCACAAATCCATCACAAATTCATCAAATATTTTTCAAATAAATGATAAAATATTATTAATCTATTAGAAGTTTGAGACGATGACAAATGTCTCATTTCTTACTGAAAAATACGTTTGCAATACCAATCAAATATTGCCACATCCAGTAATTAATTCAAAAGGACCTTACAGGAAGATAGCAGAGTGGTAACAACATTGGATGATGGAGCAGGAGGTCGCGGGTTCAACTCCTGCAGGAGCCCCTAAGGTCGACTCAGCCTTACTCGCTAGAGGGCGGCTATAACATCAAATTGAAGAGCAGCGTTCGCTGCAAAGTAAAGCACGAGCCTAGACGTTTGGCTGGCAACCTACTCTAGTTTAATGGCATATGCCACCTGTGTTACTGTATGCCTAAGAGATCGGAAATCAGCACCAGCCCCAAAGCTCGAATTCGGGCATGGGAACACTTTACTTTTTTTACTTTACTTTACAGCAGTACATCCACGTAGTCAAAGTAAATCATACTGGAATCACTTTTCTGCATTTAATATCGATCAGATTACCTTGAGACGTGATGCAGTGAAAGGTTCCATTAAACGTCGCATGTCTCTCACGAGCTGCTGAACATTTTTCGCAACTTTTCCTTTGTGAAAGACGAAGGTAGCACAGCCATCTGCCGCCTCTCCAGGTGTCACCTTCACGCCAGCTCTTGCCTTCTTTGTTGCTTTGCCTCTCCTCTGAACAACAGCATTAACACGATCATCATCTACGACCCAATGCTTCCAATGTTTTTACCCAAAATAATTTCAAACATTGTTTCCCAACGTTTTTACCAAGCAATGTACCCAACATAGATTGAACTGTATAGATTGAGCTGGTCATGTTTTGTTCTCAAAAGTATCATCTGCAAGCAAGCAGGTTCACAATGACAATACACTCTTCAGATCCTCATTGACAAGTGAATGTTGTTAAGAGTGCTGTTGAGTAGGTTTTTGCTTTATTACAGCACTATATAAATTGACCCATTAATACTGTTATAATAATAATAGTCAAAATAGTACATGTGTCATTACTGCACTTTGTTTGTAACTTGCAACTGTTCATATGACAATTATTGCAACTGCAATTTCATAATGACTTCTGTGTTGCATATCATTGTACAGTATATAATGCTAATGTTTCTACTGATCTATGTTGGTCACCTTCTATGGCTTCTCACTTGACTTCTGCAAGCAACCAATAAACACACCCTGTCTCAGTTACGTGTGAGTTTACAGCTACTGTATGGTGATGACTCCAGCAGTTGGGCGCTAGAAAAATCAGTTTTAGCTTGTTCCAAATTGGCAGAAATTACCTATAATAATTATACTACTGTATGATGGTGATTCATTGCATGAGCCCATATACAAACGTGGCTAGAATGTTGCCAATTGTCTAAGTTACATATTAACTTCCAGCTACTGTATGGTGATGACTCCGGCAGTTGGGCGCTATAAAAAGCTGCTCACTACATATGTAATTTATCCGGATGTGTGCTGATGTCTCCGTTAGTTTGGCTATATACTAGCATCTATATTACTTGTGAATTTCATCATCATGTTCAAAATGTGAGGCGATCTCATAAAAAGGTACGTTTGGTATAGCGCTATAAAAACCGTGTTTCTATGCTAGTATACGTGCTACGATGGGCGGACTGATACACTGGTACTTCGGTTACTTCGGTCAGACCGCGGATTTATACTCGACTGGAGTCACGACCGCTCATGATTACCGTTGTTATCTGGACCCCGTTTTTACAAAAGAGAGGATACATTTCAAAACCAAAGACTGTCATCCAGTTGTCCGGATTCTCGATCTGGAATTTTAAGATTCTGTGCGTAATCGGCTGATGCTTCTACGCATTATCAAGTAACGCTACACAATTTGATGATTGGATTGAATATTAATTTTAATAGACTCTATTATCGTGATATATTTTCCACGTCTAATTATACAAATCATCAAAACTAAAACTAAAAATTGCTTTAATTTGTATTAAATTAAATCTCAAAATACCGGTTTGTGTCTTCCCATAGCGCAAATATATTTCTAAATAACTGAAAACTAAGAGGTGTTTGTAAACTGCAAATTTCCTCCAGTGAAATGCACGTGTCCTACATAGAGTTAGTCTGAGATCCTGCACTAAACTCCACAGCAAGTAAGGAAAATCTTGTGGACTTGCATAACACAGTTAACACTACTTCAGTAACTGTTTATTCTTAGACGGTTAGTCTAAATGTAAAATATCCGAAATTTGCTCTATCCAAAAGGTTGGATCAGTCTGACATGGTCAATTTAGCCAGAGTCATGTAATTGGGACGATACAGCTATGGAAGAAAATTATTTTTAGGGACTGTCCATTAATTACGTCAACAATTTAGAGGGGGTTGAAGAGGATTAACAGTTTTTGACAGGGGGTCAAGAGAAGTTGACATGAACAATTTCACTTTTTACAAATAATCAAAAAAGGAAATTTCATGGAATACTATTTATTACAATAGGGAAAGCATGGCAAAAAGGTAATCACCACCACATGTTGACACTCGATGAGCAAAAAAGGGGAAAATGGTAAAAATGGTCATCACCGCAAAAAGTAATAACCCTGCTAGTGGGACCTGTCATTGATCTTGGGGAGGGGGTCAACAGTTTTTGACATAATTATAGGGGGTAACTGAAAGTTGACAATTGTTGACAATGGGGGTCAAAAATTGCCCAAAAATTGTTGACATATTTAATGGACAGCCCCTTACTTCAGAAATTTACATGCCCGAAATTATTAGTCTAGGCCTGCCTAAAAATAACACAGCTTTAAAAAGGCACTTTTTGTCATAATTTGCTATTTTGCGGAAAAACTGTACGTTACATACAAAAACTACTGTCATTTTTGGAATCGGCATTTGTGAAAACATGAAGAACATTTATGCCTACAGTTCTTCAAACATTGAAAAGTGTGCAGCATAGTGTTATGTGCCTTGTGATTATTGCAGAACCTATTATATCTCACTAATCACGTGATTTGTATTTAAGCTCAATAATCAAAATCAAATGTCCAGTCACTTCAAGCAATGCAGTGATAATGGAATTTACATTTCTAACTGCATAGCCATCCTACACCCTAGAGAAATTCGTTGAATGATGAAACGCATAGCTTTGAAATGCATTCTAGTTTAAAGTTTTCAGTGGGGCTTTGACTGAAGAAAACTGTCAAGGAAATAAATGTAAAGAAAGCACAAAGGGGGAAACATACTGACACTGTTGGCAATGTTGATCATTTGAAAAATTTCTCTTGTCAAGAATAAATTAGTCTCTATTTTCCCGCAAAATTTGCTGAAAAACAGACTTTCTTGAAAATAAAATTCAGCTAGAGCCGCAGTTTGTTTTTGTGCAGCGGTGCAAATTCCAAGTTACTGTATAGCGCTTTTAGTACTGTGTACAGAAGCTGTGATAATATATGCAAGGTCTCATGTAAGCCTTGGATTCTGGACCCATTATACTGAGGCAAAAAATCAGTTCACACACCAGATCAAAACAACTGAACAATGCACAGAACTTTGTTTAATATACAGTTTTGGCAATTTAAAAAATGAGTTTATATGCATACGATTACTTGAAAATTGCATATTTTCTTCAGAAACAAAAGGAAGGTAGATAAATAGGCCCTGCTATATGGATTCATACATAACAATTACAGTACAAAATTATGAAGAACCGAAATATAATATGCAAGCTGTTTTGGCATCTTTTTCTGTGAAATGCGTTTTTTGTAGATCGACAAATGGAATTTGGAGTGAATGGCTCTATGAGTGAAATTGATTTTTAACACAGGAGAGATCCTACTAAACCACTTTAAAACCAGTTATTATTTTACTGTATTAGAATTATATTATAAGGAAAATTTACTAAACCCGAGACTCTAATAAAATGTTGGTATTTCTCATACACAGTTGTTCATTTATGGCTATTTAAAACCTTGACATTTAATACCATCAATACAAAAACAACAGCAAGTTATTAATGTACAGAACGTTTTCAATCAGTTGATATTTGTAAAAGTATCCGACAAGTTTTTGAAATAATAAAGAAAATCACACATCTCAAATCTGATATGTAAATTGCCTTTGCGTCACTCATTTCTAGGCATTAAATATGCAAACTTCGTAGACACGAACTCGAATTTCAGTCTATAAATTCACCTAGTACATGAGAAACGATAAACACCATCACATCACATACGAGCACATTCACAACAAAGCCACAACTTCAAAACGTGGTAATATAATAACTGATAGAACCAATTTTTAAAAGACATATTACCATGATAAAGTACAATCACTAAAGCCACAGATAAACAACAGGAAATAAGAATTTCTCCATCGCTCAAAATCTGCAGGTTGATTTCTCCATTGTTGATGCATTCTATGGACCTAATTTTCCATAGAGCAACTAGTCAGCTCTGTCGTCGGGCAGCTTCAGCTCCCCTTTCGTGACCTTATATCTCGTGGCTTTCAGCAGCTGCTGCAATTCATCGACAGAATTCAGCATTCCTCGAGCGGTAAGTTGAAACTCGTTCTCGATCAAGGTCCAGGTCCACTTTTCCCGCACTACGAACTTCACAAATTCAAAGGTGGTGTCGTAAAACTTGCAATGCGGGAAATCGTACCTCTTCTTCTTCTTCTGCTGTGATTCAGGGTCGTTGGTCTTGGGCGGGTGGAAATCAGTGAGTAGAAAGCGCAGCCACTCGCGCTGATGTTTCGTGAGCGAGCGAGCATCTCTGTTGAATGCCTTCAACAAGCCCAGAGCTTCCAGGACTTCGTGAATTATGTAGCGCAACTCCCTCGGTTCTCGTTCCCAGTGAACATTCTCGGTAACATTCGGCAGTCTCAGAAAATCCAGCTGCTCCTGACATTCAAAAAATAAGACTTCTTAAATCAGTACAGAGTAGAGTTTCAATTCGGAGAATAAACACAAAACATTTTCTCACAGTGCTGTCTCATCTTACATAATTCCAGCACTTAATTAATGGTCTGCGATATTTTCTTTAAAATAATAGACAGAAAATAAATAAAAATTGTAAAGAAAATGATTTGGATGTAAAATAAAGAGTACTTGAAAATTCAACAATACAAGGCAACTTAAAAGTACTGTCAAGTAACACTGAATAGAAAACACAAGTCAGTCTTTGTCTGTCTGTTAGACACTGATCATATTATTATATAAATACTCATTCTTTGTACATTGAAGAAATATTTCTCAGACTGTTGCACTTTCTTCTGTGACTGTTCAACCAGAGAAACAGGTTTATCACCAACTGCAAATTATACAACAGTTCAAGACATTAAAAGTGCAGTACGCTCACTCCTTGGCACAAAAAACAATTGCCACAAATCAGTAAATTCTACAATGCATGTATAATTCTATAGACAAACACAATTGGGTACAAGACCTGTATAAATATATAATAATAATAATAATAATAATAATAATAATAATTTTTTTGGAAGTTCTGGTAAGTCACAATGTCAAATGCATATACACTTGTGTGTGTGTGAGTGAGTGAGTGTGTGTGTGTAGAAAAAGAGATAGATAAAAAATTTGACATTTTTGGCTGTTAAATTCTGCCCTTGGATATGTTAATAAGATCTGAATGGTTCTGAACCCCCAAGAACAAGTACATGGACTGAAGGTCACTGAACCCACAAAGACCAGACAAGGACTGACTCCTGTCAGACAGAAAAAAGTAGGAGGGAAGCCCCCATTTTAATTGCAATCATGAAATTAAAGAACCCCAAAAGGCATGTAAATATCAATCAACATGCATCACTCCTACCTATAGAAACATAATTGTCATTAGCATTGAAAATGGCATCCGACTAATAATTTGAATCTTACCACTGTTATTAAATCAATCATAGGGCTCTAGATTCGTCAACAGAGCAACGCAACATCTACTCTATGAGTGTACCTGTATGCGAATGGCAAGACCGACTAAGAGCAGCAGCCGGAGACAAACGATACACTGCCATTCCGCTGCCAGTGATGCACGCTCGAATTGAGCGAGCATTCTTTGCAATTTGACAGAACGGCATTGTCGCAATTTATTGTCCAAGAATCTTTATTATTCGGTGAAACTTCTGTGATGACTGAGATCCCAATTAACACAACCGATGCTGTTCGTCATCAACCTTAACCTTTGAACGTCGTTTTTTGCCAAACTGCGCTACGAGCGAATACCGGATGGCATCTGTTCCTGGAATAATTGGGACACGGGGTAAGGAGGCAGTGACGACTGATTGGTCCCTGATAAACACAGTCGACCAATCACTGGCGAGACTACTGCTGCTGCTGCTGCTGCTGCTGCTGCTGCTGCTGCTGCTGCTGCTGCTGCCAATTAATCAGGCTGAGGACTCGTGAGGAGGTTGTCAACAACAACTCACCGAATTAAAGTACAGGTGCTGCTGTCGCAGTTTTGACAATGCATACAGTTACATCCTCTACAGTCTTTTATCAACGTCCTACTGTAAGGCTACTTAGGCCTATTGTTCGTCTATAATATCCAAAATCATGCACATAATATTTTCTTTTAAAAGATTAGCGTCAATTGCCTTCCCAGGCACCCTAACCCTGAACGTGCCAATAAGGCAATAACATCTTCACGAGGTTTTTTTATTGTAGACTTTTAACTTTTAACTCGAAAATTTCTACCGTCCCCACCCCATTCTGGAATCCTAGTTACGCCGCTGCCAAGAAGACCGATCTCCCAACAAATCTGTGATGATACTGGTTGTAATGGAAAATGGTTCTGACATCTAAAACATGGGGGTTATAACTTCTACCCGCATAAACAGATGAGTGGTTTACTAAATTAGGTTGAGGGTAGTCTAGTTATATAAAGATTAAATAATAATTAATATTAAACACCAAGATTCAAAAGTTATCCTATTCGCCTGGTTTATCCACCATTGACTGTCATCTAGTTGTCCGGCCTGAGATCTTGGGTTCGATCTGGATCTTGTGGGATTGTGATTTAACGTGCCATCGGGTGATACTTCTATGCATCCTGGCGTGGTGCTATAGAAGTTTAAGACTTCAAGTACACGCTGAGTATTTTGCGCATACATCCGCTCGGTGAGTCGGTGTTTCTGCCGAACCAGGAAGCGAGAAACACAAATTGCATACGTTGTTTTGATTATTTTAAGCATTAAATTGAGCCTTTGATGGTCAGAATGAGCGAATAATCGACGATTTCGATCGAGGTCGCGAATTCTCGGAGATCGAAGAGTTTTCTCACTGTGTCGGGTTACACGTGAATTATTTTCTGTTCGCATGGGGATACTCCCATAATAATAATAATAATAATAATAATAATAATAATAATAATAATAATAATAATAATAATAATGATAATGATAATGATAATGATAATGATAATGATAATGATAATGATGATAATGATGATAATGATGATAATGATGATAATGATAATAATGATAATAATGATAATAATGATAATAATGATAATAATGATGATGCGATTTAGGAGGCTAAGTAAGCCTGTGTGAAAACCACTGTAAGTAAGTAAAATCTCGTGGATTTATATAGCGCTTTGGAAAGCAGCACCACAGTAGCTGCTTATTCTTAGGCGCTTAGCCTATCTTAAAATTGCCATGGGAAAGGTGAATGATCAGCCAGGCATTGGTCAATATATCTGGAGGGCAGTGAGGCTATAGTAAAGGTATACTCCATAGGCAAGCGTGGAACCGTTGGAGAACCGAAGGATTAGCACCTTAAGTTTTACATGGCAACGACTGAATGAGGGCGGATTGCCAACCTTTCCCTCGCCACCTTTCCTTCCACTGAGTTAACACCCAAATTGTTAAGGGCTTTCATGTTAATGGCTTACATTGTCGTTGTTGATGATGAAAGAATTATTTTTTTTTATTATTTATTGTTCTTTTAAGGTTTTGGCCTGTGACCATTTTAAAGATGTTCTTGCTCTTCATGTTTGATGAATCTCAACAGAATTCACCACTTCTCACTTTTGAAAATGGAGTTTCCATTACCACAGTGCTGTGTGTTGTCGTGGTAACAGTTTCCTTGGTGTTGACGACATTGCTTTGCGTCTGTTTGAAGAGAGCATCAGCTACGTAGGAAAAAGCATTTAATATTGTTTAATGGTTTAATTGAGTTTATGCATTTCCAGACACGAACTTCATATCATCGATGTTCAATTTATCATTTATTCTCTGCCCTATTGAGTGTGCATTTCATTTTATAGAAGTAACTTTTTCAAAATGGCTTTTACATGGCAAAACATGACAGACCATTTTCCTTTCACTTCTACCTCTAATACCTTTGTACTGATATTTATATTTTAAACTGTAATTTGTATTTTATGTTTGAATTTTGCTGGTTTAGGGGCCAAATAACTGCTGAGCAACCGCTTGTTGTTGCTGCTGATGTTCCGTTGTCATCATCACAACTGCAACTGACAACAACTGGAAGTGAAACCGAGGTGCTTACTACTAAATGCTTGCTTGTTTTTGTACACTGTAGGTGTTTATATTTGCTTTGAACCATGTCATCATGTTGCAATCTGCCTGATTTATTCACATTAGTTGCGTATGTTTTTAAATTTCCAGGTCAAGGAAAATAAAAATCACGTCACAAGCGACAGAAATAGCAACGAAGTGAAGATGTGAGTTTGATTTGTTGTCTGAGATCAGAGCTTGAATGCAGGTTTAAAATTACATTGACGTCCAACTGCAATTTAAAAATTGGTTGTAAACCCTTCACCGAATTACAATTTACGCTTTCGTGCCACAATGGTTGACTTCCAGGAAATGGGTGTTTTTGCCAAATGTACTTTATTCATCATATGTCTGCAGTTATTGTTATGTCCATAGGTTATTTGTTCCCGGCATGTCTTTCCAAGTTTCAGAATTTCAATAGTTGATCCTTCATAGACTTGCACCTGCCATGTTCTGCTGTCAGTGTGTGTGTCAGAAAAGCAATAGTTAGGCTGCAGTTTTATGCACTGAGTTATGTCATTACATAGAATATATGACCTAAATGCCCATTCTTATGAAGGCCAACCTGTTTTCAGCACATGGAAAAATAGATTACAGGCTTGAGCAAATTTTTTTTTGCAGAGTGGCCGTGTCTGGCTAATAAGCATCAAAGTCAAAATATTAAATCGATACGTTACATTACAATGTGTAAAAATTGATAGCATTATATAAAGACACTTTAAGGCAAAGTGAATATATTAACGCAGTAAAAGACACCGGTGCTAGAAAAATTTGATCCTAAAAATTTGATCCTAAAAATGTACTCAAGCCTGTAATCTAGTTTTCCATGTGCTTAATGTGATGTAAATGCCCATGTTAATTATATCAGCAGTTGTTTAATGTGATTTGGTTTCAGAGCCTTGTCCGAAGGTGCCTCTTCTTCTGTACGAGTTTCTGCACAGCAATCTCTCATTGTGCAGGAGTCAACGGCTGACAAGAGTTCGTCTCCGCAGCTGCCGCCTCGAAATACTCATCGGCTCCTCTCAGGTCAGGCCTCGTATTCCGGTAATCCTGGACAACTTGGATCGGCCACCGCTGCTGCTGCTGCTGCTGCTGCTGCTTCTGGACTTCCTCCAAACGCGAAGTGAAAATCCAGACACAATCAATGCAGGCATTTCCTGGTTTGTTCTCTGTTCCAACGTAAACGTTAGAATCTTCAAGATTTTTCTTTTAATTGTGACCTGGTCTAGCATTTGTTTGAAAAAAGTTGTTTAGGGTCCATCCATGTAGTACCTATGCACTGAGGGGAGGGGTTGGATTTAGGAGATTTTGTGTATCTACGGTGTGCAAATGGGGGAGGGTGTTGAAAATATGCCTTTTTGTGTATGTACTATATGGATGAGCCCTTAACAAAAAGAACTGTAGTCATTAACTCGTATGATTAAGTTGAATTTTTGGGTTTAATAGACTTCTTTTGTGTCTGTATTTCAGTGTTTGAAGGCTTATGTAGTTAACATTCTTTTAGTATACTTTATATGTCATGCCAGTAACTGCTTGTATTCGTTATAAGAAGTTCTTGATTGTGATTAGAAAATGTTGACTACGAAGAAGTTGATTTTCATCCCAATTCAGTTGCTGGCCAGAGGCAGCCCACAGTTGCCGATCGGCAGTACGATTACATTGACGTAATTATCTGTTACTTTACTTGATTTACAATAATTATTTATCTTTGCCTGCTTTAAGACGGTTTATTTGTTAAACCAATTAAAATCAATGAGTGACTGATTGATGTTATCAACTTATCTTGACTAAACATCTGCTCTCTCTAGTAAGCAATTTAAAATATTTTTATGATAATGCAAATATAATTGACCAAAAATCATATGATTTTGTGTTTTTGCAGTTGAAAGTTGTTAAGGCTGCAGATGATAGTGGTGATTCTCGTGCTGAAGTTGGTGAAATTTGTGAGTATTCGTCCTTATGCTACTTGTATTTGATGAGTGTCTCTCCTCATTTCTATGATTTTTCAGTAAGATTACTGGGGGTAAATTTTTGCTTGATTGGGTTGAATTTCTTATATACATTTTTCTTGGTCCATGCTTGGCTTTTTGCTAAACAAGAAAAGCTGGGCAATTGTTTCACCAGTTACAATACACGATGAATAGATATTGTAAAAATTTCAATGGGTGTCTGTCTCCTGCAACAATTATCTGTTAAATTGCAGCTTAGGCCCGATGTCTTACTAGGATCTTGGATTCTGTTGTATGTATGTATGTATGTATAGTTGTATACTGGACTATTTATATAGCGCCGTAAGCATAGCGGGGCCAAAGACATAGGCGCTTTACAGTAGGTTACTGTGTTGGTTCAAATGTGAGGACACCAATCCAGGTATTTAACTTTGCTTATTAAAGCTTCTTGTGTCAAAGTCACAGTTTTTGTCTTTCAGCTGAAAGTTCTGCTTCACCTTCTCGAGCAGGTGCAGCGACCGTTAGCAGGGCGGAGAGCGATACTCCCAGGTACGCCAAGGTGGACAAAGCAAGAGACAGGCATACATTTTCGGCGACGCTTCTTGACAACGCCTCGGCCAAGGCTGCGAATTCCGAAATAGATGTTGCCGGCTCGTTGCAGAGGAAGAATTCCAGTTCTCTCACTGCTCTGTACACCGAAGTAAAGAAACCCAAGTCGGTCGGAACAGCTCGTCAGAGTGAAAACGCGGCACCTTCTGAACTCCAGAGCGTAAAAGTTCTTGTCGGAAGATGCTAGGGCGCTTCGGGCCAGCATCCATGCCCTGGTTCACGACCACCGGACAGCTCTTCTAATTCTATTCCTCAGTTGACTTCTAGGAATTTCGAAGAGCCTGGATACTCGACGATCAAAGACGAATTGCCGAAGACGTTTGAAGAGCCGGGATATTCGGTGATCAAGGACGAACCGAAGCAGCGTTCGGAAAATCCAGATTATTCCATGATCGGTGAAGGCTGTTCTGGCAAATCGCCCCGATCGGAATCAGGTCATGTGATCTCTGAGCATAAGTCCGAGAATTTCCCAAACGATGGAGCAGCTGCCAATGCATTCGCTGGAGGTCCGACTGTTGCCGCTAGCACCAGCTTCAGCAGAGAACCGCTGTACGAGGACATTAAGTTCGACAAACCTTAACACTCGGCAACTGGCTTGCGTGCTTTGGGAACAGCAGAAGTTGTTTGAGCCTACTACTTCTGGTACACAAAACTGGGGTTTCCAAACACTTGACAGATGTGTACAAAGTGGTGGCTAAATCTTGTATTATGCCAAAAGATTGATTCCCAAAAATTGAGGAGCATCTCAAAGATCAAATAAAAATAAATGAATCTGAGGCCATGTTTCAAAGAGATGCCTACTGCAACTATTAATGCAGTTAATTTTTTTAGATTCAATTTGGATTTTGGATGGTTACCTAGATTGCAATTGTAGCTTGAAGTCATTGCTCTTTTTTGATTATGTGATACGTTTTCTTGAAGCCAATGTCTCTTTTGTATTGCGTGATGCATCTTTATTTAATAATATATACATATTGTATAATTGACTGCATTTTTGTTTTTGTATTGCATAGTTGATACTGCATTAGCCATTTGGTTGCCTACCTAATTTGTTTGGCATTTCTTGCATTGCATAATGAGGCCTTAACTTAGTATGTTGGCTGTAAATTCCCCTTTTTTTCATGCAGAGAGATTACGATAAATAAAAATACTGGACTTTTTATGTTTGCATAATTTTTTCACGTAGGCATCAATTCAACTGTTGAAGAATTGATCTGACAAAATTTACCGGATTCACTCGATTGTAGTTGTCATGATGTCGTTGGACCCATTTTGATTTTTACTTCAAATAAGGAGTTTGTATTTTCAGTTGACAATCATGTTTACTGGTATTATCAGGGTGCGATTTGTGACCTGGAGCAGTGGGGGGGATATGTCGACCTTGGGGGATGTAGTTGTTGGGAAATGTAACAGTGGGGGGATGTAGTGGTGGAGGGATGCAGTTTGGCAGTGGGGGGGAGATTCCCCCTTCCCCCCGCAAATCGCGCCCTGGGTATTATGAATCATGATGAGATATTAATTTCAAAATTCTGCATTGGGCGTTGCTGCAATAAGAAGCAGTGACTGGATGGTTAAACAGTATATGACTTTCTTTGTTTTTATAAAAATATTCAGGTTAATAATTGCTGAGATTATTCTTTCTGATACTCTCTTTATCTGTATTGAATGAAACTGCATGTGTGCATTTTGTTTTCCGCAGTTTTTAAGTTAAGGTTTTTGGTACCTTTATTTTGGTGTTTGTGTATGTGCGTGTGGTATTAATAATAAGTATACAAGTATTAGTTGTGCAGTTGTTGAACTGTGTGTTTCTGTGGTCTAGTCTTGATCATACTTACCACAAAAAGCAATCTCTGGCATTTGTTTTGCAATAATCATGATACCATAAATTGGTGTTCCCAAAATCTCTTAGCCTGCTTTATATGAATTGACCCACATAATAAATTTCAAACTGTCCTGAGTCCGTACTATTCTACATATTATGTTTTGCACCCTTCCCTTTCCCTTTCCCTCCATCAAGTTGAATTGTTAACCAGACCCTGATGGCCTGATTTTCTCTCTGCATTCTATGATGTCTTGAAACTTGTGTATTGATACTGAGTGACTATTATTGCTCATTTCTCAGAAAGGAAGTGTTGACTTTTTATGCCTTATTGCTAGATAGTAGTGGTGCTATATTTAAGGACTTAAGAACTTTATTGAAAAGTGCCTTGTGTTAATTGTGAGATTAGTGATTTTTTAATTTTTTATTGCTGTTTTGTTTGGCAAGTGCCGTGTGTTTATTGCTGGCCATTTAATATTTTGTACATCTGCAGAATGAATTTGATTTGAATTTAGCAGTGGAAGTCATGTTTAATTCAAATATATTTTCTGTTTTGCAATCATTATCCTATTTCATTAGTTGCTCTTCAACTGATTACTTTACCTTTGCTTTACTTTACTTTACTTTTACTTTATCTTTGCTTTACTTTAACTGATTACCTTACCTTTGTACAATTATGTACAAAGTGGTGGCTTTACTGATAAATCAGAATATTTGTTGATAGTCCAGTTGAATGTTAGACTTTGTATTTTGTTTTCTAGTAAGTTAAAATTGTTTCAGTTTGCATTGAGAATTTTAAGATTTCTCAGGTGATTGTTATTACAACTGGTGTGTAATTATAGTTGTTTTCAAGTAATAAAGATAATAATAATGCTATTGTTATATTATCTATTATTATTATTATTATTATATGGTGTACACAATTTATTAAGCTAGGTATGTCTTTTAAAAGTGATATGCTGCTGTTACTGTAAACTGCCCCTAAGAATAAACAGCTACTACGGTTAAACAGCTACTACGGTAGTACTTACAAAAGCGCTATTATAGAACCATAGGTGATAGATGCTATATCCTTGTCTTGTCCCTGTGCTTGTTTTAAACTTTTAAACCATTTTCCAAGTTCTTCACAGATTTGCACTGCTGATCTTGAGTTATTGCTGATGTCTTTTAACAGTCTAACCAAATGGGTAGTCATAAATTCAGGCATCATTGCTGTTTACCATATATCAAATTAGTCAATATTAGTACTTATAGAAATGGCAAGAACAATTATTGATATTTTATCCTATAGCCTAATACTGGCAAAGACACTAGAAGCATTTAAGTGAGTACTGAAAGCTGCTCTGCAGTTATTGAGAACATTGATCGTTGTCAGATATACTGTATTTTAATTTTTTTCATGTCCTAGCAGTATTTCAGTGGTTTTCACACAGGCTTACTTTCCTCCTAAACCACTTAAAATCACATTATTATTATTACTATTATTATTATTATTATTATTATTATTATTATTATTATTATTATCTATTACAATTATTATTACCTTTGTTATTCCTTATTATTATTATTCCTTCTTTTTATTTATTATTATTATTCCTAGAAATGACTAAGAAAAATTCACAAACGACGACCGATTGATTCCAAGAGTCTTATAAAAGGTAATATACGGGCGAGGTTCTTCAGCGCCGCACCACCTCCATGGCCGCACCGATGAGCAGCTGTGGGGCTCATTGCGCATGCGCACAGGGTCATTTCGTCGACGTCCGTTTCCGGTTGGCTGTTCAGTCGCAGTGGAGATCTGTTTCCTGTCTTCGTCTAATCTAGAAACGATAAAAAAGACAGTGCGGAGTGGATATCTGATCTTATCTCACCGATGGACTACGATGGGTCCCCATGATCGTCTCCGGCCGCCGCTGAAGACGACGACGGCTGAAGGCGACGACGACGACGACTGGCTGACGAGAAGGTGACGGGCGAGGAGGCAGAGTTGAGGAACGGCGATGGCCTGCCTGGCGCGACTGAGGGACGATACGAGGTTCCTGGAGACGACCTTCCCTCCCGACCATCGCCGCTTCCAGATCGTGTCGGCCACCGTCGACGAGGTCTCCTGTCGCTTCCTCATCGGAGGGGGCGGAGGCGCTGGACCCGCCGGAGATGCATCCAACGAAGCTGCAGTCGTCTTCACGGCCAACTTTAGCGTAAGAAGCTCATTATTATTGTATTATTATTGTAAATACTAATAATAATAAGCGAAAGTAAGTATGATAGTAAATTCCCGTGAATTTATATAGCGCTTTCGAATTTAGTACTGCTGTGGCTGCTTATTCTTCGGCGCTTATTGTAATATTGTTGTTGTTGTTATGTTGTTGTCGCTGCCATTGCTAAGTGCTATTGCTTTGAACTATTTCCAGTGAGTGAAATTGATGGTTGTTATTGATATTAGGGCAGGATATGGCTTAAACTCTTTTGGTCTTGTGTGCAGCTAGATCAGAATGTGCTCTACTCAACGGCAGCATTTCAGTCTGTGAAGCTTTTTCCCAACCTTTTCCATTTAACTTTTTAAGGGTCTTTAAATGTGAAACATTTCCTGGATGCTCAGACTGGATAAACAGGACATTTTCCACATTTTTATCTAAAGAGCTAATAATAATTATTATTATTGTCACTTTTGTGGCTCCAGTTCTTATATACAAAGGTGTCAGTTGATGATACTCTGAACCTGCCCAGAGAGTGTCAGAGTAGGAAACAAAGAGGCAGGCTAATGATGAAAGGCCATAGGAAAGAAATGAGTTTCATTATCGATTTGAAAGTACACATTTATTTGTTTTCATATTTTTCAGGAATCTTACCCTCAAACAGCTCCAATATGGTTTACAGAATCAGAAATCAGCCCAATTGCTGCAATTTTGGAAAGGCTGTCAGAGACGACAAAGGGTAATTACAATGTAAGTAGGTGTATGTGTGTTTTTGTACTGATTAGATGTATGAGACATTGAGACTACTTTTACCCAAATGTTTAGGGATTTTAAAGATTTTGAAATTATTTTGTTTTATTTTGAAAATTTCTGTTATCGGTTTGTTTATATTATATTTGTTGGTAGTGAATAATCTATTAACCCCTTAACCGTGTATTTAACTGTAACTCAATGTAAGATGGATGGATATATCTGGGATTCCTAGTTAAGGGGTTAATGGCAATTAATCTAGGAATTTTATTTTTGAAACGTTTTTGGATTTTTTTTAGATTTGTAAGCAGATGCGACTTTTGATCACGGAACTTTGTCGCGAGTGTCGTCTGCCAGTTCCCGACGAGGTGTTTCGTATTGACGAATATTTGCATGGAAAAGTAAGGGCCTCTGATGCACTAACTGTTGTGCTTTCACTTTTTGTGTTGAGCCTAAGAGCCCGACATTATCTTTTCATTTCGTTCTGTAAATTGGCTGCAGTCACGTCCTGTTCTAATAACAGGACGAAAATCATACTGAATTTGAAAGTCGTTTTTCTTTGAACGTCAAGTTAGAAATATTGATGATGCTGGTTTTGGAGTATCCTGTAGGTCTGCTGAAATGCCAAACATTGGTTTTACGGTCATTTTATGTTGTTCGTAAAATTACATTCGGTTCTGTCAGTGAGAAGTTATCTGATGTGAATGCTAAATTGAATTAATGCTATGGATTCACTTGATGATGGCTTGCATATCAGTGATTATTGTAATTGCTTATAATTATGTCAGTTTCATTGTCCTCTGTTATTTCTGGGGATTAAACATGACTTCTAACAGGGTTTTTTGTATGGGATCTGTGGTATAGCGTGGCCTTGAAAAGTTTGTGTTGCTTCTAGAGAAGCCATTCCCATCTGGTAATCAAAGTAATTGTAGTTGGACTGCTGCTTCTAAGTGCCTGTCCAGAAGAGGTGCAATATAAATGCTTGATACATTACGCTCAGTGTTTATTCTAGGCCTTCTTAGGGGGAATTTTTCTCCCAAAGTTTGAAAATTCCCAAAAAGAAATTTTTTTTAGATGTTGGCTGGGGAATGGAAATTCCCCCCCCCCCCAAACGTGTGGAAACTCAGACCTTGTCCCCCCCAAACATTTCAAAATCCCCCCCAATGTCAAGGGGGCTAGAATAAACACTGCGTTACGCTACATTACATAGAAAATCTAACGGGACATGTTTTGAGCGTCTAGGAAGATAAATTTCTCTAATGGATGAAGTTTTTTGTCATGCTACTTGTTTTATGAATTTGTTGACAAGTGTTGAGCACATTGGTCTGAAGTATTTTTGGATTTCTGACGTTTATAGACCTGATGGGTTCATTCTATTGCCCCTATTAGCTGAATGGCTTGTTATTGTGAATGCAATGATATTCAAATTTTAAAATATTTTGAAATTGCTTATTATTATTATTATTATTATTATTATTATTATTATTATTATTATTATTATTATTATTATTATTATTATCTGACAATTTATATAGCCCTATAACAAGGCCTAAGCCTAAATCAAGAGTGCTTCACAACATAAGGTTAACAGTCAAGCTTGTGCAGTTGTTTGTCTTTTATCCTATGCTCTTTGAATTTACCAGTAATTGTGATTAAATTATTTAGATAGTTTCTCATGTGCTGTAGAAATTAGACTGATCATGGTACAAAGTGTTGTGTGTACACATTTTAGAGATTTTGCATTTTGTATGCTTTTTGTATACATGCTTTGCTTGTTATACAAATGCTGCTGATGATTTTTTCTGCCCTAAGGCTGGTCAAACTGACCCAGGGAATAAGATAACTGAGGTGATTTTTCATTCATTTCCTCACTAACAATAGGGGGCATATTTGAAGCCACCACCCTCTGATTGCATGACAAGAATACTACCACTATGCCACTGTGCCCCCACTCTATAAAAAAGAAGACAATAAGAGTAAAATCTTCAGTTAACAAATGAATTTTTAAATGCATTTGGAACTGATTTTTATTTACAGAATGATCAGATGGAGGTCGATAGTTCAGGACGAAGATCCTGACGAATTCCATTATGAGATGGAACTCACTGAACCAAGGTTCTGTCATAAATTTTCCTTTTGCATGGCATTCGTGGCAGGATTTAAAATCTCTGTATATAGAAATCATGAAAAATCAAACTTTGAACCTTTAAGTTTTGATAGTTTGTATGCAGATTGTTTGACAACGGAGAAACTTTGTTGTGCTTTGAAGTTTATGGTCCCCTGGGATTTGGTCTCGACCTTTGTCAATGTTCTTCTTTAAAAGTCCATTTCTGATTATGATTGAGACTTCAACTGTTTGGTTATTACTTGAACATCACAGCTAATTCTAGCCCATCGTTTTAGGGAATCTTTAGTATACAGTAGTAGATGTTTGTTTAATTGTCACGTACACATGCATACTGATATTCACGTACACACTGCATAGTATATGACTCTTAAGTCAGGACCATGTGTGTAGTGGATGTATAAAAGGTTTGGTATTGCTTACCTTTCCAGCTTGATGTGGCTGTAATTTGGATTAGATTTGGTGTGCCATTTGCTAATGCCCTAGTCATTATGATAGTGGTGCCATAGAAGTTTTTTTGATTGATTTATTGAGGTGCTATACAAGTTTGCATTCACAGTCAAGTAATATAAAACCTGAATAGATGTTACATTACTGGTCTTTACTGGACTGGTCTTTCTTCACTGGACGGGTCTTTTTCTGGAGACCGTCTATTATGCACTGCACAAGATAGATTGCAATGGAGAAAACTGACCCATTCTTGTAGCCAACCCGTTGCCTTTGACTTGACCTGACCTGACCTAAGAAATGTTGCATGTATTGTATTTTTACCTTCTGCTTTGCACACTTTGAAAATTGTCAGAACTCATGCTATTCTGCATTCAGTCTTGCTCTTATTTTTCTGAATTAAAATTATTCTGCAACTCTTTTCAACAGAAGTCCGTTTTTCAGAGCCTGGTGGGATCATACTATCCACACCCCAATTGTTCAGCCCCAGTGGGATCAGGTACGCAAAACCAAACTTTCACCATATTGCGGTTGTCCTTGGACAGTGGAAAGAAGGTAAAATTCCCCAAAACCCGAAGTAATTTGAACATTGTTTTCCAGTTGATGACTGTGTTATTTTGTCATTTTACTGGCTATAATTGAGTTGACTGCTGTGTTGGTGCTTCATTGGTTGTCAGCGAGACGCAGGCCAAGGAAGACTGCGAAGGAATTGACACTGAGCACCTGTTGACCCTAGAAAAGTTGAAGCAATCACAGAGACTTGAATTCGAAAGGGTATTATTTATTCCATATCTATGCTAGCACCGCATGCCAACTCCATTTTCTATTTAGCAGTTAACCCTTTTTTTGCCTTATATATGAAGCAGTTTTTAGGAATGCATCTATCTGGCTGTGACCAGTGATTACTTTGGTTGGTCCCTTGATGGTGACAAGAGGCTGTTTTATGTCTTTGAATGATGTTCATTTATTAATTTATTAGTTTAGTTTTTCTGAAATAAGCTTATGAGGTTCTTAATTGTTTTTAATTCATTTTGTCTGTCTTTGACATTTTCTTCCTGCCCTGCTAATGTCATTCTCAGATATTATTTAAGTGCTCTTCTGGAACTTGACTTTTTTATGTAACCAAAATGGTACAGTGAAAGGAAAGTATAGCAGATTGAATATCTTTAGAAGTGCATGTGATGTAAAGTATCAGCATAATTACTATATGTACAGTATGTAATGTTTATAGTTATTCTGCCTTATTGCTCAAGAAGAAATTTGTAAAAGAGACTTTTCATCATGGCGACTGGAGTCGTCTCCTTGGCCTCAATGGCTTTGGTTCTGACCTTTGCTTTCAGGGTTTGACTGTTTTGAATTGACTGGGAATTTCCAAATGCCATTCCTTTGGTAGAAATGTGACATTTAGAGCAGAGATGTGTTTAGCAGGATTTCATTGTTTTCATTGTTTTTGTCATTATTGTTTGGTCAGTTCAGACACTGTCATATTTTTTTTTGGTCAGGGGTCAGTATCTGGGTCAGTCCAAGCCACCGATCGCCTGATGAAAGAACTTCGGGACATTTATCGATCATCAAGTTTTAAACAAGGTGCAACATGGCATTTGGCATTGATTTATGTTCTGTTATATATATATATATATATATATATATATATATATATATATATATATATATATATATATATATGTGTGTGTGTATATGTGTGTGTGTGTGTGTGTGTGTGCTATTTTATGGTGTTTTATGTGTAAATAATGCATGTTTATAGTAAACTCAAATGATGTATTTCAAGGTATTTATTCGGTGGAACTTGTTAACGACAGTCTCTATGAATGGAACATCAAACTGTTCAAGTAAGTTTCTGTGCTGTCATTTGTTTACTTTAGGATATCTATGCCTAACCTATCATTTGTTTAGGATATCTATGCTTAACCTATCATTTGTTTAGGATATTGATGCTCATGTTTTACCATCCAACAGCTGGGTAGTTCTGTGGAGAGATGAGATGTTTGACCCATTTGCTGCAGTTTCATCTGGATTTTGTGTCACTGGATGGCTTTCTATTATTGTTGAAATCTGTTTTTGTGTAGAGTCGATTCAGATAGCGCCCTCTACAATGACATGGTGGCGTATAAGAAGGACGGCTTCGACCACATTCTCCTCAATTGCACCTTCAAGGTGGGTAGCTGGATCAAGTCTGTTCATGATGAGCATGAGTTGTATAATTTTGTGTTTTGACATAACAATCTCTACTTTTCACTATATCCAAAGTACTGGTCAGTACATTGTCTGAATATGGTTGGTGAGTTGAATTGTCTGAAGAAATACAAATCATTGTCCTTGTATTTCTTCTATCTGGTACATCATTGAAACAGAGGTCATTGCAATAGTGAATTGTAATAAAGATTGACTTGAAATGCTATTTTATTCTAATGGGTTTTGCCGCTGCAGCCTTTGTAGCCGTCGAATTGATTTCATTTCTTATTCAGGAGACTTTTCCTTTTGAACCGCCGTTCGTACGGATAATACATCCGGTTATTTCCGGCGGCTACGTGTTGGCCGGTGGCGCCATCTGCATGGAGCTGTTGACGAAGCACGGTTGGAGCAGCGCTTACGGTCTCGAGTCTCTCATTCTTCAGATTGCCGCAACGCTCGTTAAAGGAAAGGCCAGAATCCAGTTTGGCGCGGCCAAGGTAAAGCACAAGCGACTTTCGATTTATTTTCAGATAATTAATGTATATACACAGTAGAACTTTGTATAATGGACTCGGTTACAAAGTATACCTAGTTATAATGTACCACAATGTATGGTCCTGTGATGCGATACCGTATTGGATGGTATTGGATATAACGTACCTTGGATATAGGGGATTACATTGTACAGAGACCCGCTAAGTATGCTATAATGAAGTTCTGTTGCATATTTACTAATTTTAAAACGATTAATTGGGTTTTTAAAAATAATATTCATTCTGTTTGGTTTTGCCATTTATGTAAAACAGTGCAGGCATTTGACATATGCAGTTGTAGGATAAATTTCTCTTATAGGAGGCGGAGTCATTTTGCATATTTATATTCTGATTGTCAAAGTTGAGAGCAAAGATTTTGTCTGCAATAATTCTGCAACTCCCAACAGATCGAATTTTGTGAAGGCCAACAGGTTTGAAAAAGTCATTTTGCATATTTATATTCTGATTGTCAAAGTGGAGTCCTGTGAATAAAAATGCATCAGATGATTTTCTATAGATGTTGCTATGCAGTTATTTCTGTCGATCGACTAGTTTTTGTCGTTTCAATGGAATAGGTTTGCTTTTGGATGCATTTAGCGAAATAGTTTGTTTGCTCTGTCGTTTGTTTTAACACAACAATCGTAGACTCAGTACAGCTTGGCACGTGCTCATCAATCTTTCAAATCGTTAATCATGATACACGAGAAGAACGGTAATTTAGATTTATGATTTCATTTTCAGTTTCTACTGACCTTATATTGCTTGCATCCATACATTTACGCTTTTACATTTACACACTTACATTTACACTTACACTAAAGTGCTTTTGACTTAGGCCCTTTTAGCTATGCTTACGGCGCTCCAGAAATCATCCTGTATAATAATAATAATAATAATAATAATAATAATAATAATAATAATAATAATATTATTATTATTATTATTATTTACAGTTGTCAAAGCACTTGTTTTGTGCACTGTGCACTTCTATAGCGCCAGTTCTAATACCCAAGGGTATCAACCGATGGTAATGACTCACTTACTTACTTACTCACTAGCTCATGGCACTATAAGATATTGTCTTATAATAATAATAATAATAATAATAATAATAATTTTCTTGTACATGTATTTGCAGATGCAACTGGTTTATTATATTATTTCACATTTTGCGATTTTAAATTTTATGAAAACAATATTGTTTATTATTTCGAAATATACTGGTCATTCTTTTATGATAAAAAGTTATTATTTGGTGCTTAAAACGAAAATTTAAATTCTAACGGAATTAATTGCAAACTCGTTCTGCATCTTATGTTTCCGTGTATTATGCCTTTTTGAAATTTTTTCTTCTAGGTTGGTTCACTCCTCCGAAAGAGGACGGTTAGCTGCCTTAGGAGTTGGAACACAGCAGAGAAGTGAACGCAGGAACTGTATCTCTGGCAGTACTGGCTGTCAACTAATACTTATTGTTTGAGTACTTTGTGTTTATTTTTGTGCCAACTGTGTACTGACTTCTTCGTATTTTCATTTGAGGGTTTATTTTGGAGCGTCATTGCTGTCTGGTTGATGGCAAGAGTGACTCGCCCGGAATGTTGGAGTCGTTTCTATGACAACCAGCCCCCAGGGCTTCAAAGTATTTGACTGCGTGTAACAGTGATGGCTCGGGCCGTTAATGGTCCTGTATCTGCTGCCCCTAATCAGTATAAGTCTTCGGTCTTAATCAGGGCTCTTGTGTTGTGTGAATGATTTGTTAACTTAAACGCACTTCGTAGAAATGTTAATTCTTTTATTTATAATGTTGATTCCCGTGACCTTGAAGGGTGAAGGTCATTGGATGACCTGGATTTCTTGGTGGTGAAGGAGTTTTAACCTGCGAGTGGAAGAAAATGTGGATCAGACCCTTGCAGGGAGGGGGATGGTGTGTTCGAGTGCTGTTTCGTTGCTTGTGTGTAAATTGTTTGCTGTGTTTGAGGGCAGGGGGCGCTCCGAATTGGCGCTTCCACCGTTTTATTGAAGGCAAAACATTTATATTATCAGTTTGTGTACATAGCATAGGAATTGATTTGGATGGGTCTGTGTACGTTCTACGTATTAGCGTGTTTCTCACTCTTCCAGCATTTTCTGTGGTAATGAGTTAGTTATCAAGTTATTGGGTCACTAGCAGGGTAGCCTGGTAGATGGACTGTGGTGGTGTTTTTCAATTTCTACCCCAGAAACAAATTATCAAAGTTATCCAGTCATTATTTGTATTATTATTATTATTATTATTATTATTATTATTCTTTGCTTGGCTGCCAACTTATTATTATTGTTATTATTATTATTATTATTATTATTATTATTATTATTATTATTATTATTATTATTATTCTTTGCTTTATTATTATTATTATTATTATTATTATTATTATTATTTATTATTATTATTTTTGCTTGGCTGCCAACAACATTATTATTATTATTATTATTATTATTATTATTATTATTATTATTATTATTATTATTATTATTATTATTATTATTATTATTATTATTATTATTATTATTATTCTTTGCTTGGCTGCCAACTTATTATTATTGTTATTATTATTATTATTATTATTATTATTATTATTGTTAATTAGTCTTGAATGAATCAGTCTTGTCCACTTTAGAATTTCTTGAAATCTTTTTATGGGGTGGAAAACCGTATTTGTTGCTAAAAATATAATTTAATCCAGTGTTTATTCTAGCCACCTTGACTTTGGGGGGGATTTTGAAATGTTTGGGGGGACAAGGTCTGAGTCTTCAATTTTTTTTTGGAATTTCCATCCCCCCAGCCAACACATAACATTGGGGGGATTTTAAAACTTGGGGGAGATTCCCCCCTTTCCAGAGAAGGCCTAGAATAAACACTGATTTAATCACCTTTGACTACTAGCATCTGATCTTTGACCTCTGACCTCTCACTCTGCAGTTATTTGAAGTCAAGTAATGAAACTGACACGCACTCCACAGCAATAGACAATTTGTTGTCATGCATATCCATGGGTCACGGTGACCTCGATTAACAAACATGGCCGAAATTGAACTGTCGTTATTGTATTTAGATCCAATTGGCACATAATTAAAGTTAATTATAATGGTCATGTTCTGTTGAATGGAGCGTGTTAATAAAAAAACTCTGAAAGAGGAGAGGAGTTTAGAGAAATACTTGGACTTCTTAGTTACATTGTTTCCATGTGGCTATTCAGATTTGCTGACTGCAATTTGACTATAATTGAGGATTAATTGCATAAATGCTTTTAGATGCAGAACTCATATCTTCATATTTTCATATTAGCTATCTGTGGTTTTGAACAATGCTTTTCCACATTATACAAGGATCTATCATCTATGGCATGTCTTTGCCTCGTGTCCTTTTTGCATTTAGTTTTCCTGAAGGTTTCTCAACAGTTTGTGAGTATTTTAGGGCTCATCCATATAGTACGTATGCAAAAAAGGCATATTTTCAACCCCCTCCCCGTTGCACACACGGTACATACGCAAAATCTCCAAAATCCAGACCCCCTTATTGAGTACGTACGATATGGATGTACCCTCGTGCATGGTTAGCGAATGTGCATACAAGGAAATTGTCGCTTAAAACCAGAATGCTTTTAGACGATGCAAATGGTAGACATTGGAATGACAGTTCATGATGCGATCGACTGAAGATTATTCTCTATGTTACAAATTGCGCCTACGTGTTTGGATAGAATATTTTGGTTATTTTCTGTTGTTTGGGAAGATGTGAAGCAATGACTCCTGTAATTTGAATTTACTTCTTCTCTTATTGAGATGTTTTGTGTTTTTACACGTAGAAACCCCCCTCGATTTCAGGTTGTTGCACGATTATAATTATCAGAATTGTTTCTGATATGTGGAGGGAGCAACGCTGACTGAAATCCAGTTGCGTCACGCACTTGAGGGGGGGATGAGCGGGTTCAAACATTTGTGACGACAAGGGAGGGTTTCCAGAAATGTGACGTCACAAACAATAAATATTTTTGATTGATAACGCAATGCTATTTTACTGCAAAATTGAACGTATTTTAAACTTATACTTAGTATATATATTTCATTTTTAAAAAAGAATTTGAAAAAGTTTCAGAATATTGTTTCAGCTACTGTATAATAATTGTAATGAATATTCTCAAACGAAACATTAATTTTGACATAGGAAAGACGACAAGATGAAGGGGGTTAACGCGTGTGACGTCATATTTGAGGGGGTCAGACTTTGTGACGAGGGGTCGGGGGGTCAAATAATGGCCAAAATCGTGTGACGTCATTTATGGATGGCCCCGTTGGACTTTTTCAGTGTACATTGAATTCGTTTGACTTCAGTGTGTATAGTGACGCCTTTAAAACTACAGTACTTGTGGTTTTCAGTGTGTGACTGTTTAAATGGCTTGCATGGCTTTTTCAGTCACCGTTGACCAGTGGCGGCTCCAGGATTTGGCAAGTGGGAGGGGGCCGTTGGGGTAGCAACTTCTAATCACGGGGGGCAACCATTTGTTGTTATGTATGTAGCATTAAGTATAGCGCTCCAAGAGGGGGAGCAGGCACTCGATAGAGGGGGCACGGGCCCCCGCCCCCTGTGGAGCCGCCACTGCCAGTGACTATCATGTCTCAAGCCGTCAGGAAACTCAGTGGTGGACGGAAGGACGGTGTCATATAAATAAAGTTCCACTATAAAATAAGTACCGTAACAAGTTATGATCGGTTCATTTGAATTTGGCAATTACTTATAAGCAGGGTGCGATTTGTGACCTGGAGCAGGGGGGGGCGATGTCGAGCTTGGGGGGGTGTAGTTGTTGGGAAATGTAGCAGTGGGGGGATGTAGTGGTGGGGATGTAGCAGTGGGGGGGATGCAGTTTGGCAGTGGGGGGAAGATTCCCCCTCGCAAATCGCGCCCTGCTTATCAGCTCCGCCTACCCATAGTAACCATTGCTGTCAAATACGTACCGCCCTAGTCCCTACAGTATGTATGTAGGCTGTAAACTTATAACCTGACGGTTCTAACCTTTCGGTTATAAATTTACGACCGATAGGATATCCGATCAGTCGTAAATTTATATCATCAAGAGGGAACAAGATTTGTGCGACAACGGTTGATCTACTGGGGCTTGAAATCGAACCCATCTCAGCCATTTAATACAGCAAATCAGTGTTTATTCTAAGCCTGTTTTTTTGGGGGTGGGGTGAATTCCCCCTCAAAGTTTTAAAATCCACCAAAAATTTGTATATGTTGGCTTGGGGATGGAAATCCCCCCCCCAAAAAAAAGCGTGGAGAGACAAATCTTGCCTCCCCCGACATTTCAAACTCCCCCTCCCAATGTCAAGGTGGCTAGAATAAACACTGTACAACAATGCTACACACCAGCGCCAAAGACTACAAGAACGAGGCACATCGACTAAATGGAAGTCCTGTCCAATTAGCGTACTGTACCCCGTGTGAAATGGTTAGTAGTCCGAACAAGTTTTATAATGTATTCGCTGTGCGAGAGAACCCACGGGAAGGCCTGTTGATCATCGGGTGTATGGATGTAAAGATCTCGGTGATTAAGAAATTCTCCGACAAAAGCCATATTTTCTTCTTTTTCTAACTTCAAACCGTGCACTAAGAAGAGCAATGGCGTCGCCAGGAATTTTTGGTTGGGGAGGAGCAAAAAGGGGCTGGCGTGTCAGATTCCTTACCCACCCCATCCACGAAAACTGTTTCACCGGCTTTGCGCGAATCTGGTAGGTGGTCAGGTTTGGGGGGGGGGGTTCCCATTTGCTCCCATTGCGATGCTAGTGGTTCCGAAATATGAGCATTTGAACGCGGTGAGCATTTGAACGCGGAGGGCATTTGAACACGCATAGGGGTGGTCCATTAATTACGTCACGAGAGTTTGGCAATTTTTTGCCCCCACGTAACGCGACGTAACAAAACGTCAGACCTCTAAAATATGACGTCACAACGGACCGACCCCTTATCGCCTTCCGAAAAGTGTTGACAAGAGGTCGTCCATAAATGACGTTACGCGATTTTGCCCCCCTCAACGACATGAATTTTTGGTTTACCCGAAAAGTTTTCATGGACTATATAGTCCAGGTTTTTTTTCGAAATTTGAGCGAAAATTTGTGGTGTCGTAGGGCTTTCATATTTGCACCGATTGAAACCCAGTCGATGCCTACAAAGAATCTGGACCCGCATTTGGAATATCTATCAGGTGTCTGACTTTTTTAAAGGGTTAAAAATCTATACAATGTATAGCTACCATTATTATATTTTGCAATATAGACACATTAATAGGGCGGAAAGTGACGGATTTTTCTAGGCCACTGACATCACTGCGAAAAGTTTGAGGGTTCTAAAGAGAAATTTGGGTGAAATATCGACATGAATTTTTGGGTCGCCCGAAAATTTTTCATGGACTATAGTCCAGGGTTTTTTTTCGAAATTTGAGCGAAAATTTGTGGTGTCGTAGGGCTTTCATACTTTTGCACCGATTGAAGCCCAGTCGATGCCTACAAGAATCTGGACCCGATGCCTACAAAGAATCTGGACCCGCATTTTGAATATCTATCAGGTGTCTGACTTTTTTAAAGGGTTAAAAATCTGTACCACCATTATTATACTTTGCAATTTTAATAGGGTGGAAAGTATTTTTCTATCACTGGTTTGAGGGTTCTAAAGAGAAATTTTGAAATATCGACATGAATTTTTGGGTCGCCCGAAAATTTTTCATGGACTATATAGTCCAGGGTTTTTTTCAAAATTTGAGCGAAAATTTGTGGTGTCGTATTTCTATCACCGATTGAAGCCCAGTCGATGCCTACAAGCACCCGCATTTTGGATATCTATCAGGTGTCTGACTTTTTTAAAAAAAATCTATACAATGTATAGCCACCATTATTATACTTTGCAATATAGACACATTAATAGGGTGGAAAGTGACGGATTTTTCTAGGCCACTGACATCACTGCGAGGCGTTTGAGGGTTCTAAAGAGAAATTTGGGTGAAATATCGACATGAATTTTTGGGTCGCCCGAAAATTTTTCATGGACTATAGTCCAGGGTTTTTTTCAAAATTTGAGCGAAAATTTGTGGTGTCGTAGGGCTTTCATACTTGCACCGATTGAAGCCCAGTCGATGCCTACAAAGAATCTGGACCCGCATTTTGAATATCTATCAGGTGTCTGACTTTTTAAAGGGTTAAAAATCTATACAATGTATAGCCACCATTATTATATTTTGCAATATAGACACATTAATAGGGTGGAAAGTGACGGATTTTTCTAGGCCACTGACATCACTGCGAGGCGTTTGAGGTTCTAAAAAGAGAAATTTGGGTGAAATATCGACATGAATTTTTGGGTCGCCCGAAAATTTTTCATGGACTATAGTCCAGGGTTTTTTTCAAAATTTGAGCGAAAATTTGTGGTGTCGTAGGGCTTTCATACTTGCACCGATTGAAGCCCAGTCGATGCCTACAAGGAATCTGGACCCGCATTTTGGATATCTATCAGGTGTCTGACTTTTTTAAAGGGTTAAAAATCTATACAATGTATAGCCACCATTATTATACTTTGCAATATAGACACATTAATAGGGTGGAAAGTGACGGATTTTTCTAGGCCACTGACATCACTGCGAGGCGTTTGAGGGTTCTAAAGAGAAATTTGGGTGAAATATCGACATGAATTTTTGGGTCGCCCGAAAATTTTTCATGGACTATAGTCCAGGGTTTTTTTTCGAAATTTGAGCGAAAATTTGTGGTGTCGTAGGGCTTTCATACTTGCACCGATTGAAGCCCAGTCGATGCCTACAAAGAATCTGGACCCGCATTTTGGATATCTATCAGGTGTCTGACTTTTTAAAGGGTTAAAAATCTATACAATGTATAGCCACCATTATTATATTTTGCAATATAGACACATTAATAGGGTGGAAAGTGACGGATTTTTCTAGGCCACTGACATCACTGCGAGGCGTTTGAGGGTTCTAAAGAGAAATTTGGGTGAAATATCGACATGAATTTTTGGGTCGCCCGAAAATTTTTCATGGACTATAGTCCAGGGTTTTTTTCGAAATTTGAGCGAAAATTTGTGGTGTCGTAGGGCTTTCATATTTGCACCGATTGAAGCCCAGTCGATGCCTACAAAGAATCTGGACCCGCATTTGGATATCTATCAGGTGTCTGACTTTTTTAAAGGGTTAAAAATTTATACAATGTATAGCCACCATTATTATACTTTGCAATATAGACACATTAATAGGGTGGAAAGTGACGGATTTTTCTAGGCCACTGACATCACTGCGAGGCGTTTGAGGGTTCTAAAGAGAAATTTGGGTGAAATATCGACATGAATTTTTGGGTCGCCCGAAAATTTTTCATGGACTAGTCCAGGGTTTTTTCGAAATTTGAGCGAAAATTTGTGGTGTCGTAGGGCTTTCATACTTGCACCGATTGAAGCCCAGTCGATGCCTACAAAGAATCTGGACCCGCATTTGGAATATCTATCAGGTGTCTGACTTTTTAAAGGGTTAAAAATCTATACAATGTATAGCCACCGTTATTATACTTTGCAATATAGACACATTAATAGGGCGGAAAGTGACGGATTTTTCTAGGCCACTGACATCACTGCGAGGCGTTTGAGGGTTCTAAAGAGAAATTTGGGTGAAATATCGACATGAATTTTTGGGTCGCCTGAAAATTTTTCATGGACTATAGTCCAGGTCCAGGGTTTTTTCGAAATTTGAGCGAAAATTTGTGGTGTCGTAGGGCTTTCATACTTGCACCGATTGAAGCCCAGTCGATGCCTACAAAGAATCTGGACCCGCATTTGGAATATCTATCAGGTGTCTGACTTTTTTAAAGGGTTAAAAATCTATACAATGTATAGCCACCATTATTATATTTTGCAATATAGACACATTAATAGGGCGGAAAGTGACGGATTTTTCTAGGCCACTGACATCACTGCGAGGCGTTTGAGGGTTCTAAAGAGAAATTTGGGTGAAATATCGACATGAATTTTTGGGTCGCCCGAAAATTTTTCATGGACTATAGTCCAGGGTTTTTTCAAATTTGAGCGAAAATTTGTGGTGTCGTAGGGCTTTCATATTTGCACCGATTGAAGCCCAGTCGATGCCTACAAAGAATCTGGACCCGCATTTGGAATATCTATCAGGTGTCTGACTTTTTAAAGGGTTAAAAATCTATACAATGTATAGCCACCGTTATTATACTTTGCAATATAGACACATTAATAGGGCGGAAAGTGACGGATTATTCTAGGCCACTGACATCACTGCGAGGCGATTGAGGGTTCTAAAGAGAAATTTGGGTGAAATATCGACATGAATTTTTGGGTCGCCCGAAAATTTTCATGGACTATAGTCCAGGTTTTTTTTTTTAAAAATTTGAGCGAAAATTTGTGGTGTCGTAGGGCTTTCATACTTGCACCGATTGAAGCCCAGTCGATGCCTACAAAGAATCTGGACCCGCATTTGGAATATCTATCAGGTGTCTGACTTTTTTAAAGGGTTAAAAATCTATACAATGTATAGCCACCGTTATTATATTTTGCAATATAGACACATTAATAGGGCGGAAAGTGACGGATTTTTCTAGGCCACTGACATCACTGCGAGGCGTTTGAGGGTTCTAAAGAGAAATTTGGGTGAAATATCGACATGAATTTTTGGGTCGCCCGAAAATTTTTCATGGACTATAGTCCAGGGTTTTTTTTCGAAATTTGAGCGAAAATTTGTGGTGTCGTAGGGCTTTCATACTTGCACCGATTGAAGCCCAGTCGATGCCTACAAAGAATCTGGACCCGCATTTGGAATATCTATCAGGTGTCTGACTTTTTTAAAGGGTTAAAAATCTATACAATGTATAGCCACCGTTATTATATTTTGCAATATAGACACATTAATAGGGCGGAAAGTGACGGATTTTTCTAGGCCACTGACATCACTGCGAGGCGTTTGAGGGTTCTAAAGAGAAATTTGGGTGAAATATCGACATGAATTTTTGGGTCGCCCGAAAATTTTTCATGGACTATAGTCCAGGGTTTTTTTCGAAATTTGAGCGAAAATTTGTGGTGTCGTAGGGCTTTCATACTTGCACCGATTGAAGCCCAGTCGATGCCTACAAAGAATCTGGACCCGCATTTTGGATATCTATCAGGTGTCTGACATTTTTAAAGGGTTAAAAATCTATACAATGTATAGCCACCATTATTATACTTTGCAATATAGACACATTAATAGGGTGGAAAGTGACGGATTTTTCTAGGCCACTGACATCACTGCGAGGCGTTTGAGGGTTCTAAAGAGAAATTTGGGTGAAATATCGACATGAATTTTTGGGTCGCCCGAAAATTTTTCATGGACTATAGTCCAGGGTTTTTTCGAAATTTGAGCGAAAATTTGTGGTGTCGTAGGGCTTTCATACTTGCACCGATTGAAGCCCAGTCGATGCCTACAAAGAATCTGGACCCGCATTTGGAATATCTATCAGGTGTCTGACATTTTTAAAGGGTTAAAAATCTATACAATGTATAGCCACCGTTATTATATTTTGCAATATAGACACATTAATAGGGCGAAAAGTGACGGATTTTTCTAGGCCACTGACATCACTGCGAGGCGTTTGAGGGTTCTAAAGAGAAATTTGGGTGAAATATCGACATGAATTTTTGGGTCGCCCGAAAATTTTTCATGGTTTTCATTTTTCAGTCCAGGGTTTTTTTTCGAAATTTGAGCGAAAATTTGTGGTGTCGTAGGGCTTTCATACTTGCACCGATTGAAGCCCAGTAGATGCCTACAAAGAATCGGGACCCGCATTTTGGATATCTATCAGGTGTCTGACATTTTTAAAGGGTTAAAAATCTATACAATGTATAGCCACCATTATTATATTTTGCAATATAGACACATTAATAGGGTGAAAAGTGACGGATTTTTCTAGGCCACTGACATCACTGCGAAAAGTTTGAGGTTCTAAAGAGAAATTTGGGTGAAATATCGACATGAATTTTTGGGTCGCCCGAAAATTTTTCATGGACTATAGTCCAGGGTTTTTTTCAAAATTTGAGCGAAAATTTGTGGTGTCGTAGGGCTTTCATACTTGCACCGATTGAAGCCCAGTCGATGCCTACAAGGAATCTGGACCCGCATTTTGGATATCTATCAGGTGTCTGACTTTTTTAAAGGGTTAAAAATCTATACAATGTATAGCCACCATTATTATACTTTGCAATATAGACACATTAATAGGGTGGAAAGTGACGGATTTTTCTAGGCCACTGACATCACTGCGAGGCGTTTGAGGGTTCTAAAGAGAAATTTGGGTGAAATATCGACATGAATTTTTGGGTCGCCCGAAAATTTTTCATGGACTATAGTCCAGGGTTTTTTTCAAAATTTGAGCGAAAATTTGTGGTGTCGTAGGGCTTTCATACTTGCACCGATTGAAGCCCAGTCGATGCCTACAAAGAATCTGGACCCGCATTTTGAATATCTATCAGGTGTCTGACTTTTTTAAAGGGTTAAAAATCTATACAATGTATAGCCACCATTATTATACTTTGCAATATAGACACATTAATAGGGTGGAAAGTGACGGATTTTTCTAGGCCACTGACATCACTGCGAGGCGTTTGAGGGTTCTAAAGAGAAATTTGGGTGAAATATCGACATGAATTTTGGGTCGCCCGAAAATTTTTCATGGACTATAGTCCAGGGTTTTTTCAAAATTTGAGCGAAAATTTGTGGTGTCGTAGGGCTTTCATATTTGCACCGATTGAAGCCCAGTCGATGCCTACAAAGAATCTGGACCCGCATTTGGAATATCTATCAGGTGTCTGACTTTTTTAAAGGGTTAAAAATCTATACAATGTATAGCCACCATTATTATACTTTGCAATATAGACACATTAATAGGGTGGAAAGTGACGGATTTTTCTAGGCCACTGACATCACTGCGAGGCGTTTGAGGGTTCTAAAGAGAAATTTGGGTGAAATATCGACATGAATTTTTGGGTCGCCCGAAAATTTTTCATGGACTATAGTCCAGGGTTTTTTTCAAAATTTGAGCGAAAATTTGTGGTGTCGTAGGGCTTTCATACTTGCACCGATTGAAGCCCAGTCGATGCCTACAAAGAATCTGGACCCGCATTTTGGATATCTATCAGGTGTCTGACATTTTTAAAGGGTTAAAAATCTATACAATGTATAGCCACCGTTATTATATTTTGCAATATAGACACATTAATAGGGCGGAAAGTGACGGATTTTTCTAGGCCACTGACATCACTGCGAGGCGTTTGAGGGTTCTAAAGAGAAATTTGGGTGAAATATCGACATGAATTTTTGGGTCGCCCGAAAATTTTTCATGGACCAGGGTTTTTTTTCGAAATTTGAGCGAAAATTTGTGGTGTCGTAGGGCTTTCATACTTGCACCGATTGAAGCCCAGTCGATGCCTACAAAGAATCTGGACCCGCATTTGGAATATCTATCAGGTGTCTGACATTTTTAAAGGGTTAAAAATCTATACAATGTATAGCCACCGTTATTATATTTTGCAATATAGACACATTAATAGGGCGAAAAGTGACGGATTTTTCTAGGCCACTGACATCACTGCGAGGCGTTTGAGGGTTCTAAAGAGAAATTTGGGTGAAATATCGACATGAATTTTGGGTCGCCCGAAAATTTTTCATGGACGTCCAGGGTTTTTTTTCGAAATTTGAGCGAAAATTTGTGGTGTCGTAGGGCTTTCATACTTGCACCGATTGAAGCCCAGTCGATGCCTACAAAGAATCTGGACCCGCATTTTGGATATCTATCAGGTGTCTGACATTTTTAAAGGGTTAAAAATCTATACAATGTATAGCCACCGTTATTATATTTTGCAATATAGACACATTAATAGGGCGAAAAGTGACGGATTTTTCTAGGCCACTGACATCACTGCGAGGCGTTTGAGGGTTCTAAAGAGAAATTTGGGTGAAATATCGACATGAATTTTTGGGTCGCCCGAAAATTTTTCATGGACTATAGTCCAGGGTTTTTTTTCGAAATTTGAGCGAAAATTTGTGGTGTCGTAGGGCTTTCATACTTGCACCGATTGAAGCCCAGTCGATGCCTACAAAGAATCTGGACCCGCATTTTGGATATCTATCAGGTGTCTGACATTTTTAAAGGGTTAAAAATCTATACAATGTATAGCCACCGTTATTATATTTTGCAATATAGACACATTAATAGGGCGAAAAGTGACGGATTTTTCTAGGCCACTGACATCACTGCGAGGCGTTTGAGGGTTCTAAAGAGAAATTTGGGTGAAATATCGACATGAATTTTTGGGTCGCCCGAAAATTTTTCATGGACTATAGTCCAGGTGTTTTTTCGAAATTTGAGCGAAAATTTGTGGTGTCGTAGGGCTTTCATACTTGCACCGATTGAAGCCCAGATTGAATCTGGACCCAGGATATCTATGCTGACTTTTTAAAGGGTTAAAAATCAAAATGAATCTGGACCAGTGGCGTAACGTGGGGGTGGGCGGGGGGGCATTTTGGATAACCCTCTATCCCTAGGTGTCTGACTTTTTAAAAAAAGGGTTAAAAAAACTTTGAAACTACAAAGATGCCCCCGGCCCCGTTTACTGCCACTGGTTATCACCTCGGCGTGATCAGATGCCTTGTAGTGGTGACTTTACACTTTTAAAAAACTAGATCTAATTCGCCTAGAATTTGTCGTATTTTCGAGTTAAACGATTTCTCGCATTCTCTTACAAGGCGGACAAAGACTACATAAATACAGTATGGCTATAAATCGAGGGCCAAAAGATAGCGAGGAACTAATTGTAAATCCCTTCAAGGCTTTGCGTGGCCTTGAATTTTTGCGAATTTCAAGAGAGTTCTGAAAAGTGGCGTCTCCAGGAATTGTTGGTTGGAGGGGAGGGGGCAAAATGGGGCTGGCGTGTCAGATTCCTTTCCCACCTTTCCACCCCCCCATAAATAACTTTCTCACCGGATTTTCGCGAATCTGGTCGATGGTCTGGGGCAGGTGGCGGGGAGGGGGGGGGGCAGTTGCCCCATTTGCCTCCCCGTGGTGACGCTAATGAAGGAGAGACAGAATTCAGCACTGCCAAGAGGCGGCCTGCTGTCTCATCATCTATTTTGCATTTCGATATCTGTTTCATGTATAATCATGTACATGTAAACATATAGACTATCAGTGATTTGAAGAAAAGCCTCCGACAAAAACCATATTTTCTTCAGTTCCTAACTTCAAATCGCGCACTGCCGAGAGGCATCATCGTCATCTAGTTTGTATTTCGATAACTTTTTCATGTATGGGTCTAATCATGCAAATATCTCGGTGATCTAGAGAAATTCTTCTATACCAAAGTCACATTTTCTATTTGTTCCACATTCATCGCTTCAAATCGTTCAAGAATAAATTCAATCAATACTTTCGTTTTCGATCTACTTGTTCAGTCCCCCTAATGTCAAAACCTGGCTACGCCACTGGATCGCTCCTGTTGTTTGAAATTTTACGCATTTGCTGCCTTCCGATATCTTGAAATCACGCACAAAACAACAAATTATTGTGAATATAATTAACAGGCGACGTTCTGCAGTAAATTGAACAAAGTTTTCACGCAAAATGCATAAAACAAAACAAAAATATAACGCATTAAAGACGAAATTGTAAATCAAGTTCAGGTCAGCAACTGAAACGGAGATCAGCGGATCATAGGTCCAATGTACAGACGCGCATACTCAATTGAACGATCAGCAATTGAAAACTAGAGCCGAGTCCGAACGCAATACCGCATCACGTGACACACATGTACACTGTAATGTAACAAGTAACAAAATTAGCTTGCATCTGGTTAATTTATTAGCGCCAAGCGCACAGTTATCAACATATCCACGGTAATTAATTAATAATTAGTTACAATCAATTTGACAATTTCAGGTATTTCTCCATGCGTTATAAGAAGCATACACTCATTCAAATAGCTATAAAATCTCAAATAATAAATGACGCAACGCAGGGCAAAGGAATCGTGAAATTTATCCTATTGTTGTCCTACTGCGCCTTTAGAATAGGCCTAAGGAGCTACTTCGGTGCTGCTTTTGAAAGCGCTATAGGAATTAACGAGATTTTACTTACTTACTTACTGTAGACTTTTGGAGTTGGCCTATACATAGAAAGTTCCGTGCTTTAAAAACTGAACGTTATTCCAGAAAAGTGTCACGATGTTTACAGGTCTCTTAGAACAAGTTGAATTTTCAAAATTCAATTTAGGGAAGACTGCTCTTTTTCACACCAAGAACTCAAGGTCATTGACTTATGAAGGTTATTTAATCCTATTAACTGTTATATATTATGTAGTTGATGAAATAAATCGAGGTAGACTGAGTATCAGTAATTAAGAAATACTTAATTATTATTTACAACTGTAAATTGTATACTGACAGTACTGATTTCAAAACGAAGACAGTTCACGAAGTTTGAAAAACAAAGACTTGAGCGAATGACGAAAAATCAAAGAACACAAATTCAAACGCCCAATTCAAATCAACGACCAGTTAGTCGTTCAGTCATAGCATGCTGTCCTCCAAATACTAGGCAAGTATCAGAATACTGAGACAATGCATGATTGGCAAACGATATTCTCAACAGTGAGACAGTTCGTCACTAAAATGACACATTTTCAAGGTATATTGTGAACCTTTTGAAATATGTGTAAAACGAAACTCAAACTGCCCCTCGGGTACAGTAGATGTCAGCTTCAACTCGTCACAGCATCTCGGTGGCCTATCTTTCGCATATAGTCGTTTTACCTTTCAGTTATATCATCAAGTTAAACGGAAAATATACCTGGTAAATGTGATTCGAACAAAGTTGTCACCGTGCATCAGTACGCGTTCCTCAAAGAGATCAGTATCCTATAAGTACTTCCGAGAGGTCGACTGCTCACAGAAATCCATCCATCCCACCGATAGCAGTCATCCATTTCGATCATCAACTTCTATAGCGCCACTTCACAACGTTCGGCGACAGCGCCAGTGTTTTATACAGGTCTGATAGATGGGGAAGGAAATACCCCCAAAACCACAAAATCCCCCAAATCTCAGCGCTGACACAAATTTTTGCATTGAACTGTGTCTCCTCCCCTGCAGCCAAGTCAACCCTCCCCCCACAAAGGTAGGCCTATGGAGTCTGGATAGAACACTGGACGGTGCACACGAGACCCCAACGACATGACGCGAGATCCATGACCGAGCAGTCGGAACACTTGGAATAAATACACCGTCATTCCGAGGAGGCACCTTCATACCCAACTGGCGAATTCCCTCCCGGTCTTGCCCCTCTGACCGTCGTTACCTGGCGCGGCGGCGGTCACCGCCACGGGGAGTGGGTCGTGGGTCGACGACCGGACGCTGGCGACGGACGCACAGCGGACCGCTCCCATCCACTTCGGTCTCCGTTTGATCCACGGCTGGACCGACGACGACGACGACGACGGCGGCGGCGGCGCAGGCGGCTTCGTCGCTGGGTCCGTCGGTTCGGTCTTCGTCTCGAGGCCGGATCCAGTTCGTACCGGATCTGCGATCCTCTTCGGAATTCCCGCTGCTGCTGCTGTTGTTGTTGTTGTTGTTGTTGTGCTGCATAATTTGATAAGGATTGCCTGAAAGAACAGCGAATATTAGGAATATTGGATAAGCCACCGAAACATTTTCAGCGGGAAAAATACATGATATTTAAAAAACTGAAAAATGAGTTAGTATAGTAAAGTCCAACATCAGAGGTGGCAATGGACAACTCAAAATGACTGCATACGCAGTATTAAAAATCTGGTGGGTCGTGGGTCAATGAGTCTTGACCCATCGAGTGTGCTGGCGACCCGTTTGAAACACGACCCACTGCCACCTCTGCTTTTAACATACCAGGAGAGCAAAGAGACTGGTTCCCACGACAGAAGGAATGTACCAGTAGACGGAGAACCAGTGTCGAATGTTGCGGATTCCTTCGGCAGAGAAGATCAGATGTTTGAGATTGGCTAACGGTCCTGTTGGATCGATCTAAAAGGAAGCAAGCAGAACACCACACAGCCAAGTAATTACTTTGATCTAAGCATTTTAATCGTGTATTTAGCGCTCACTTGGACGGAATATCCGATCCCCAGTTAAGGGACTTTAGCGCCGACTTACTCACAAATCCGATAATTACTAGCCTTATAGCGTAAAAGTCTAGGTTAGTTGACATTGGGTAGAATTCAATGAACACTGTGTACAGTACTGTAAACTGGTTTACTGCTGTAGAAATATTCCAAAATAGAATCATAGATTGTCGTAACTCAGTCGAATATTCAAGTCCTTCTAGTGTTATTCTAGTTTTAAGGGCAACTTATCAAAACACCTCACACGTCTATAGTAGATAAAATCATGCACGATCTTTCTTAGACGTTTTTTTTGTAAATTAGTGTTTGTGCCAGAAATAACGGCCACTATAGAAGCTCTATTCAGGCGGTTGGAGAGATGGAGAGAGATCGAAGACCTCTCTGCATTTGAGGAAGACGTCACAGTAGCCGCGGTAGTCGTAGCAGGCGGCGCCGGGCTTAAGGTTCAAGTCAGGCACATTGTACGGGTCCCGATTCCACTGAAACGAAGACCTAAACAGACCATGCACTCGTATTATTATTATTATTATTATTATTATTATTATTATTATTATTATTAAAATGATGATGGTGGTGGTGGTGATGATGATGATGATGATGACGACGACGACGACGACGATGATGATGATGATGATGATATTTACTATTTCAACTGTCAATCCCACCTCGTCCAAACTGTTCCATCTGTCCATAATAATAATAATAATAATAATAATAATAATAATAATAATAATAATAATAATAATAATAATAATAATAATAATAATAATAATAATAATAATAATAATAATAATAATAATAATAATTGTTGTTGTTGTTACATGATTGCTAGCGCACGTTAGTCTAAGTCATTATGCTAAGTCATTTACGGAACTCGCCGTTCCAGTTGGGATGATTTCTGATCAGTCAACTTGCTGCTTCCTCTCTCAACCGCCTCTATACCTGCTTGTTCGTTACCTGCAAGGCTTTCCGGCACCTGGTTCTTTGCAGCAGAGACGGCAGAGCGTCGGGTCCTTGAAGTCTCCAGGTCGAAACGGAGGACATTGGCAGGAGTCAAGGTCATAGGCGAGGCACATGGAACCAGAACATTCCTTCAAGAAGAAGAAGAACAAGAACAAAAAGAACAAGAAGAACAATAAGCCACGTCAAACCTGTTATTCCCAATGTAACTGTCAAAAAGCATTTTAGCCAGGCAAGTACACAACGAGAGACAAGACTTAGCTTAGATTACTGTGAGAGAGAAATATTTTTACACCCACTAACACCCCACAACACTCCAAATTTGAGAACGACACTCCAACACTCCCCCTCCGGGCCCTCCCCATCTGAACCGGGAATTACCTTTTTTTGCTTGTCAGACTTTTTCAGCAAGGACCAACCCCTCAGAATATACCGACACCCCTCTCTCCCCCCCAATTGATAATCCTAGAAGTCACCCTGCTGTGAGAAGTGCATGAAAACAAAACACCCGATCTAGAATTTAGTATTTTCAAACAAAGAGGCTTCGCTTAGACAAGCGGAGTTTAAAAAGTCCTTGTAACCAGAGTCTTCTGTCCTACCGGGCAACTGGACGCATCACCCAGGCTAACGAGACTGTACACGGCATAGAATGCTTGTATTCCGCTAAGTTAAGCCTTCATTCTTCATCTCTTGAAGGCGAAATAATAATAATAATAATAATAATAATAATAATAATAATAATAATAATAATAATAATAATGATTTTAGGTGGTTTAGGAGACTTTAAGTAAGCCTGTATGAAAACCACTGTGAATGCCCACCGCGTTCAAATGCTCACCGCGTCCAAATATTATTATTATCATCGCAGAAAACAAGTCTCTATAGTGAGAACGCAGGACGCTATTTTTAGACGGACGGGCGTGAACTCTGACCCCGTGAAAGCAGACGGCGTCATCGTCACACTTCGTCGTGTTCGGAAGATGGATCGACGAAGGACAGACGGCCGATGTTCCAGTGGAAGAGAATGTCAAGGAACATATTAAGCCACTGTGTCCGCTAAATAATCCTGAAATAACTCTTTTAAATATCTAAATATTTCATGTGTTTACTGCGAATTGTATTTGTTTTTATTATCCAACGCTCTGTCTCCAACGTTATGTCTTCAAATTTTATAGAATCAAAGATAACAGAAACAACAAATAGCTATTATTACAACAACAACAACAACAACAACAACTACTACTACTACTACTACTACTACTACTACTACTACTACTACTACTACTACTACTACTACTACTATTTTTTATATTTACCCTCGCAGCGCTAACCATTTTCGTAGCTTCCTCTACCAAGGGAATGGTATTCGCACCTACTGTATAATACCAATAAACCGTCAGGCTCTACCAACCAGATATGGACATGGTGGGTTCGGTACAGATGTATACTATTTGTACCGTGGTAAATCCGCCGCTGCCCCTCAGACTGTAAGTTAAGCGAAAGAATGGTAAACGAAGAATGTTTCTGGAAAGGATATTTGCAGAAGGACGCCGTCTTGCATTTCGTCGATTCTCTACATACTTGCTTATCGAAAGGCAATCGTCCCATCAGCCGACAATCTTCAGAACAACAGGGTCCTTCGCTCGGACTGAAATTAGCAAGTAAGCAAACACAACCAGTCTCTATTTACTGTATGTCCCCAGTTTCCATTGCTTGCATTACACCCCACTCTTGGTAAAATAACTTCGTTAAAGGTCACATGACCTTCCTCAATGCATATAAATAAATAAGTAGGTAAGCAAGTAAGTAAGTAAAAACATAAATATAAATATAAAATCTATGTATATATACAGGGTGGCGCAAAAAACCGGACTAGTCACAGTTAGGTTTGCATTTGATATAGTCCGGTTTTTTGCGCCACCCTGTAGGTTATATATATATATATATATATATATATATATATATATATATATATAGGCTATATGGTGTGCAATGCGCGAATAAACTGTAGAGGTTTTACAAATAAGTTGGTTTCAGGTATTTCGCCTATAGTTGCTTTCACCTGCATTCCGCCGCCGGTCGCCTGGTGCACGGAACTCCAAGGCCATCGGTGGACGTCTGAGGAAAGCAGCACTCTTCGTCGCACTCATCTTCCCAGCCACAGTCGCACTCCTCCCCTTCCTCTACCACTCCGTTGCCACATATTGCACTAGTGGCGGCTGCGAAAGAAAAAGAAAGCGATGACGATTTCCTAAGAAGATAACGAGATCTATATGAAGAAGATAAGGATCATCTTAATATATGACTGCTTCTTGGTTCTTCATCTGACGTAGTATAAGAAAGCGGCATTAAAGCAAATACTAATAATTAATTTAATAATTACTAATTTTAATAATGTACTAAATAATCAATAGAATGAATAGCCAGCTCTTAGTTGCAGCGTGTCATTGATATATCAAGTTCACTTCGCCCCCAATGGACCCTCTGGATATTTTCAATGTCACCGCATGGCCCTCCTCCTCCTCCTCCTCCTCCTCCTCCTCCTCCTCCTCCTCCTCCTCCTCCTCCTCAGTAGACCCATCGTCAATAACTTAGCAATAGAACCAAAGACCGCACGTTAAGACAGGGTCCCACTAAGAGCTCCTAAAGAGTCGCCAATAATTGTCTTACTTTTCAATGATGATGATGATGACGATGATGATGATGATGATGATTATTATTATTATTATTATTATTATTATTATTATTATTATTATTATTATTATTATTATTATTATTACTAGACAATTTATACAGCGCCGCATGCGTGACGTAGATCAAAGTCAAGGGCGTTTTAATTAAGCTGGATGGTAAAAGGTAAAAACGATTTAGAAGGTTATTTATCGTCGTCGTCTGATGATGATGATGATGATGATGATGATGATGATGATGATGATGATGATATCTCCTGTAAAATGTGTTTATTTTGTCTACTGCGTCCCACTGACGCATGGAAAAATGCCGGTAGCGATTGAACGCTTTCGGCAGATTGCTTATTTATGTCGGACGCGTGTTTTTTCTCGCAGAGCATTTTGTTAATTCGTTTTCATTATTTTATCTCGTCCCAAACAGCTCCATCATCCGGGTCCTGGCAACAGTCGGTCAGTCCGTCCGTCCACGATACAGAGCGAGATGTCACGTAAGCATAATGACGGCAATGCACGCCGTCAAGTAAACCTGCATCGATTCTTCACAGACCAGTCAATCAGTCATTACCAGATTACTGTTTATACAAATGCTGTTTATAAAACAGTAAATGGTCAATTGATATATATATATATATATATATATATATATATATATATCGGTGATGCTAACAAGGACCTACCCCAAGAACGAGGATAAGGACAAGGACCAACCCCCATTGCAAGGACGAGGATAAGGACAAACGTTGGGAACTATGGTGGGTTTCATTGTTGGGGACAAACGTTGGGAACTATTATTTTTAAGGCAATTAACTAAAACGCACATTCAAAGTTAACGATCGCTTACCAGCATTAGCTATATAAATCGTCATGTAGAATATAATAGAATAGCTAGTAGTAGCGGCGTGTTGGGACACTGTGGGGACTTACGGATGAAGCAGCCGTGTTCACCCTGGGCCTTTGCCGAGATGACCTGGGCCATCGATTGGGTGCTGCATCTCGAGAACCGGTTGTTGTTCGGTCGGTCGCCGGAAGTGGCTCTCGCGTACATGATGTAGTTTCCGTCGTTGCCGCCAGGGGAGCACTCGGCCGTTTCCGGGTCATGCTACTTCCGGACAAGATCAGAAAGAAAGCACCCCGGTTATCCAAAGATTCTAAGCTCAATCCTAAACTTCTATAGCGCCACTTCATAGTGCCCATAAGTATCACCCGATGGCACGTCGAATCAAAATCAATCAAGATCCAGGTCAAATCCAGGATATCCGGCCGGACAACCAGACGAAAGTTTATTGTGGGTTTGACATGACGTCACCACAGGTGGGCAAAATACAGCGCAGTTAGAAGCATTATGAACAACAACAACAGCAGCAGCAGCAGTAATAATAATAATAATAATAATAATAATAATAATAATAATAATAATAATAATAATAATAATAATAATAATAATAATAATAATAATAATAATAATAATAATAATAATAATAATAATAATAATAATAATAATAATAATAATAATAATAATAACGTGACTACAAGTGGTTTTGGTTTGGAAAGAAATGTCCTGTGTGAAAGTCACTGTAAAAACTCTAAATTAAAATTTAAGAGCCCAGTTTTTTTCCTGGATAACTTTTGAAACCACTTATATTGTTTCAACTGTTCGACAGTCTTTTCGTCAGAACTGTTCCAAAGTGCTTTGACAATGAAGCGATTTAGACGACGAATGCTGAATTCCGACATTCAACCAATCGAACAAGAAAAACCCTCGTAACGCCTGTATAACGATATAATTATCACACGGGTGCACTTGGAGTACCATCGGCTGGTACGACCAGCCATTACGGCATCGCATCGGAAAGCGCTACATAAATTCACGAGATTTCGCTCACCTGCTAAACTTTAGTTACTTACCTGTGATCCGATGTTGTGACCAATCTCGTGTGCCATCGTTACGTGCGAGACGCTCGGAGGAACGTCTTTCCCGTAGTTGAGGATGGTTACTATTCCGCTGTTCAGACTTTTCGAACTGCCTCTGTACTGCTGCAGAATGTATCACGAGATGTATCCAAATAGAGGTCACTGGCAGTCTAGTGGTTAGGATTCGGCGCTCTCACCGCCGCGGGCCCGCGGCCCGGGGTTCGATTCCCCGTCAGGGAGAAACTTATTTAAACCTCAGTAGTTTAGGATATTAGATTGGACGGGAACAACAGTGGTTCTCACACAGGGCAGTCCCTACTGAACCACTTTAAACCTTGTTATATTGTTATATTATATTAAGTTATTAAATGCCAGCAGAGTAACATTCTGACATCGCGCAGTTCATTTAATTCAGGCAACAAGAGGAGAAAAGAGGAACAACAAGGGTAATATTCTTTGATATGCCTTTTCGTCAATAGATAGGCTATTATGTTCATGATCATGCAAGCTAGATACACCCTTGATTATTATTACTTGCAACAAATGACTATATATATATATATATATATATATATATATATATATCTGAGAGAGAGAGAGAGAGAGAGAGAGAGAGAGAGAGAGAGAGAGAGGCCTACATAATTGCATAGGCCTATAATTATATACACGTGCCGCTTGTTTGTTTTTTCATGCATTGAAAAAACAACGGTTTCTGGTGATTATAGCAAATAAATAAGCAAAGAACCTATTGGCAATATTTTATGAGATACGAATTCTCAGATACGAACTAATTCGGTGGATGTACAGGATGGCGCAAAAAACTGGACAAGTCACATTTAGGTTTGAAATTTAATACAGGCCTGGTTTTTTACGCCACCCTGTATTATTGGCAATCTGATACGTCGATATTCAAATACAACAATTCACCGAATTTCGCAAATAATCTCCTCTACAAATCACAAACGCGCACTATAGGCCTATAGCATAATAATATTCATCCGAGGATTTACTCAACGGGCAAGAAAGTTCTAGCCGCTCTCGAATTGAATTCTGATTGGCTGTGAGACTTCGACGACGACGACGACTACAACGACGATAGCGGCGATGATGATGACGACGCTGGATGAAATTGTTCAGGGCGGTGGAGGCGGCGGGGGGAGCATACATACCCCGTGTTTTTCGCAGACTCCTCCGGCGTTCTGGAGGTCTCCGGTCCAGGCCAGGCCCAGCGTACCGCCGTCGAAGTCTCGGTAGGTGAACATGTAGGCGAGGCAGAAGGCGTCGAAGTTTCTCCTCGGACAGCAGCTCCAAGAACGTCTCCACTCCGTAGTTTCCGGAGAACTTGTATCCGGACGATCGAGGATTCGTCCAGACCTTGATGCGTTTTATGATGAAGTTGATGTTGTCCGGAGAACTGTTGCCGTCGAAATCTGAGAGAATTTCAAAAAAAGGATTTCAATAAAACGATCTTCCGATCCTAAAATGCTTTTTACTTAATAATAATAATCTTATTATATAATTCTCGATGTCCGTCCGTCCGTCGCGTCTGTCTGTCCGTCCGCAACACGGCGGGTTTAGGAAAGACGCTGTTGTCATTGACAACCAAATATTGTTTAATCAAACTAAATAAATTAACGAAGCGTTTAACGAATAAATTAATAAAGCTTAAAACCCCGTCCCCTTCCTCACCCCATCCCTTCTCAATCGCCCAGGCCCAAACCCATTCCTTATATCTGAACCCCGAATGGAGGAAATGTTCCCCCCCCCTGTAAATAATAATTTTCCCTTATTATCCCCTCCCAATTATTAGGCCCCAATTATTCCCTGCCCCGGCCCCAAACTCCCTTTTATTATTATATCCCCATCATCATCTCTCTCACCATCCCCTCCCAATCATCCCCGTTTCGTCTGTCTCCACAACTCTTTTCCCTCTCCCCATCCCCTCTCCCAATCGCGTGTGAAACCCCGTTCCCGATCTCAGAACCCTTTTCCCTGACTCTCATCCCTTGGCAATCGTTTGAGCCCCAACCCATTCCGAAAGAGGCCCCAAACCTGAGTGACCCTTTCCTCTCCCCATCTCTTTTCCCTCTCCTCATCCCTGACCCAATCGCAAGGCCCAACCCATTGACAGCCCCAACCATTCCCTTGCCCTAAAACCCCTTCTCTCCTTCTCTCTCCTATTTCTTTCCAACTACCCATCCCTCTCTCAATCGCCCAGGCCCCAACCCATCAGCCGTTGTTGTACCGACCCCAAACCCCGTTTTCAAACCTACACAACGCTGCTCCGAAAACCCGTACAACCCACCTTCCTCCTGCCAAACCTCCCCTTCCTCTCCCAACGCCCTCGTCCCCATTATTATATATATATTTATTCATTCCTAGCCTCAATATCTATTTTTATATTTAACCCCTCAATTGGGGATTAAATTTTCAGACGTCGTCACCGTACTGGGGATTTAATTTTGGAAAAGACAGACTCAGAAATGATTGCTGTAACGTTTTAAATTTGCTATATCTCAGGCTATATAGGAGCTAAAAAGATGAGGTTTGCACCATTGTTTAGATTGTTTATTCCTCTTTCCAACCGTCCGTGCAAAACAAAAAATTTGGGGTAGAGTCCACTTTACGGCCTAAAATATCACCCTCTCTCCCAGAAAAATGTTTAAAGCCTCCTAGCAAAATATTTTCTGCCCATAATCCCACTTTGGTCATTGGCAAAGTTCTAAAGGGATGTCAGAGGAACAAAATAAACCAAAAGTTTGAAAATCGGTTGACATTTGGCAAAGATCTATCAATTCTAACCTCATGACCCCAATGTTTGAACATAAGTATTTGTGAGCGAATTTCGCGTAAGTTTTGAATTCTGAGAAAGTTTGAAATTTTTTTGAATTTGCTATATCTCGTATATATAAGAGCTAAGAAGATGAGGTTTGCAAAATTGTTTAGCTTGATTTTATCCCTCTTTCTAACCCTCTGTGCAAAACAAAAAGGTCCAGCGTTCACGAGCTTTCCGACAATCAAGTGAGAATGAGTAGCAGGCTGTTGCTCGGCGTGAAAAATCAGCACAGCAAACAAGAGAATCAAGCACTGCATGTCGCTGACATTGCCAAATCATTACACTTACGTTGACTATCAAGTTTCAGAAAATTCACGCGAATGGGCGTTAACTCGGTTGAAGGAAAAGGCGGCGAGTTATATACAATTAATTGCGCAAAATGCTTATTGCATTTGCGCAAAATCGGGTGGTAAACAGCCAATCTCCCCGTCATAAAATGCTATTGCATTTGCGCAAAATCGGGTGGTAAAACAGCCAATCTCCGTCATAAGATGCTATTGCATTTGCACAAAATCGGGTGGTAAACAGGTTAATCTATGTCATTTTTGACGGGTAAACACTAGTAATAATAATAATAATAATAATAATAATAATAATAATATAAATAATAAAATTGAGTAATAATAATAATAATGTGATTTAAAGCGATTTAGAGGCTGAAAAGCCTGCATGAAAAACAACTGACAGACGTTAGACGTCAAACGAAATAAATAAATATATAAATAAAAATGGTAACGTGGTTTAAAGTGGTTCAGAGCGAAAAAGTCATAGCAAACAACGATAGTTAGATCTGAGCGTCGATCGAATGGAGGAAATGTTCTGATAACTATTAATATTAATTTGATTATTATTATTATTATTATTATTATTATTATTATTATTATTATTATTATTATTATTATTATTATTATTATTATTATTATTATTATCATCATCATCATCATCATCATCATCGTCGTCGTCGTCGTCGTCATCGCTCCTAGTATTTTCAATAGCGTGTGATTGGCAGGTTACCGATGACAGACGATTGATAAGTGACTCATGATTGGCAAGTGTATGTTTGAGAGAAGACAGACTAGCGAAAGATGGAAGTTGAGTGACAGGTGCCAAACTGACAGGCGAGGGGAGAGGTGAAAAGTGACGAGTGCAAGTGACAGGTGATTGACAGGTGACCAACTATTGCGTAATTTCGATTTTCTCCGTTATATGAACCAATGAGTCAATGAAATCTATAGCGCCATTATACAGTGATGCCCATAGCATCAGCCGTTGTTGTATATAACTCTTATTATTATTATTATTATTATTATTATTATTATTATTATTATTATTATTATTATTATTATTATTATCATTATCAACATCATCATCATCATCATCATCATCATCGTCGTCGTCGTCGTCGTCGTCGTCATCGCTCCTAGTATTTTCAATAGCGTGTGATTGCCAGGTTGATTGCAGACGATTGATAGGTGACTCATGATTGGCAAGTGTATGTTTGAGAGAAGACAGATTAGCGAGAGATGGAAGTTGAGTGACAGGTGCCAAACTGACAGGCGAGGGGAGAGGTGAAAAGTGACGAGTGCAAGTGACAGGTGATTGACAGGTGACCAACTATTGCGTAATTTCGATTCTCTCCGTTATATGAACCAATGAGTCAATGAAATCTATAGCGCCATTATATAGTGATGCCCATAGCATCAGCCGTTGTTGAATATAGCTCTATTATTATTATTATTATTATTATTATTATTATTATTATTATTATTATTATTATTATTATTATTATTATTATTATTATTATTATTATTATTATTATTATTATCATCATCATCATCATCATCATCGTCGTCGTCGTCGTCGTCGTCGTCATCGCTACTAGTATTTTCAATAGCGTGTGATTGGCAGGTTACCGATGGCAGACGATTGATAAGTGACTCATGATTGGCAAATGTATGTTTGAGAGAAGACAGACTAGCGAAAGATGGAAGTTGAGTGACAGGTGCCAAACTGACTGGAGAGGGGAGAGGTGAAAAGTGACGAGTGCAAGTGACAGGTGATTGACAGGTGACCAACTATTGCGTAATTTCGATTCTCTCCGTTATATGAACCAATGAGTCAATGAAATCTATAGCGCCATTATATAGTGATGCCCATAGCATCAGCCGTTGTTGTATATTAGGGCGGGTCGAAAAAAATTTTTTGTCACGGAACTGAGGAAATATTTGCATTCCCATCTGATTTGAAAGAAAATCACAAAAGAACTATTTTTTCAACATGTGGAAGTGCCCCATTTTTAATTAGGAAAGTTTGTACATTATGTTTGAGAAAATTACAAACATTTGTATGCCATCAATGAATGATCAATAGACGATCGGAATTGCACAGCTACTGACTGACAGTAAGTGATTACAAGATTTGCAAATAATATGTTTGACTCAAATAGACATTAGATTTCGAGAATTGATGGAAGTTGAATAGAACCATCTCTTGCTTCAAACTGAAACTGCTGAGGAAGCATCTGTTAATAGTTTTATGCAACGCTCCATTATTATGTGTGATTCTTGTAATTGAAAGTGTGACCAATTATTGGCTTGGCAATATTTTCATCTAATACGTCTTCAAATCAACTATAGCGGCATATCGTGGTCACATGTGATATTTTCAAAATGAACAATGAATTTTTTATTAGTTATTGCAA
>CM030837.1:1317931-1321359 GCA_018105865.1 Metaphire vulgaris | reverse complement strand
AAATTAAATTTATATTTATATTTAAGAGCTATAGGCCTATCTATTTCTCCCACTCTGTCTGTCTTTCTTTCTGTCTGTTTGGGCTAGAGTAAGCTATAGATATGCAAAAATTCAGAAGAGTGATGAAACGAATTAAAACCACATATTCTTGTGTCCCCATCTTTGCTGTGTCAAACTGTACTAGAATTGTCATCATATTCTGTCTCAATTTTGTTCTAGAAGAAGAATAAGAAGAAGAAGAAGAGCCATTTGAAATGACACTATACAAATTCGTTCAGAAATCTATTCTCTGTCAAATGGCTAAAAAATCAATCGAGATATAAGATGACATTTAACAGAAATGGTTTCTTTTATTACAGGTTTAAGAGACCACAGAAATATTATAGAATTGATACCCTGTTTGTGCCACAGTAGCTATATATATAATATTCAAAAGATATGACACAATCTCTTAAATCTAAATTAAGAGAAGAGTGTCTGTCTCTCTCTGTCTGTTTGTCTCTCTCTCTATAGATATGCAAAAATTCAGAAGAGTGACACTCTCTCTCTCTCTCTCTCTCTCTCTCTCTCTCTCTCTCTCTCTCTCTCTCTCTCTCTCTCTCTCTCTATATATATATATATATATATATATATATATATATATATATAATATATATAAATTTAAATTTAAAAATTTAAAATTAAATTTATATTTAAAAGCTATAGGCCTATCTATTTCTCCCACTCTGTCTGTCTTTCTGTCTGTCTGTTTGGGCTACAGTAAGCTATAGATATGCAAAAATTCAGAAGAGTGATGAAACAATTAAAACCACATATTCTTGTGTCCCCATCTTTGCTGTGTCAAACTGTGCTAGAATTGTCATCATATTATGTCTCACTTTTTTTTCTAGAGGAAGAAGAAAAATGAAGAAAAAATAAGAGCCATTTGAAATGAAACTATACAAAGTCTTTCAGAAATATATTCTGTGTCAAATGTCTAAAAATCAATCGAGATATAAGATGATGCTTAACAGAACTGGTTTCTTTTATTACAGGTTTTAATAGACCACAAAAATATTATATAAATTGATACCCTGTTTGTGCAAGCTATAGATATGCAAAAATTCAAAAAGTGATGAAACAGAAACACATATTCTTGTGTCCTCTGTCCCTCCCTCCCTTTGCTGTGTCAAACCCTCTCTCTCTCTCTCAATCGAGATCATATATATATATATATATATTTTTTTAAATTTAAATATAAAAATAAAATTAAAAATAATTTATATTTAAGAGCTTTATTTATATGACTATATCTATTTCTCCCACTCTGTCTGTCTTTCTTTCTGTCTGTTTGGGCTAAAAAGTAAATCGAGATATGCAAAAATTCAGAAGAGTGATGAAACGAATTAAAACCACATATTCTTGTGTCCCCATCTTTGCTGTGTCAAACTGTACTAGAATTGTCATCATATTCTGTCTCAATTTTGTTCTAGAAGAAGAATAAGAAGAAGAAGAAGAGCCATTTGAAATGACACTATACAAATTCGTTCAGAAATCTATTCTCTGTCAAATGGCTAAAAAATCAATCGAGATATAAGATGACATTTAACAGAAATGGTTTCTTTTATTACAGGTTTAAGAGACCACAGAAATATTATAGAATTGATACCCTGTTTGTGCCACAGTAGCTATAGATATGCAAAAATTCAGAAGAGTGACACTCTCTCTCTGTCTCTGTCTGTCTGTCTGTCTGTCTCTCTCTCTCTCTCTCTCTCTCTATCTCTCTCTATATATATCTATATATAAAATATATATATATATATATATATATATAAATATAATATATATATAAAATATATAAATTTAAATTTAAATTTAAATTTATAGAATGCAAAATTTAAGAGTGATACTTAAAACCTATATTCTTTTCTCTTTGCTCTGTCTGTCTGTCTGTCTGTCTGTTTGGGCTACAGTAAGCTATAGATATGCAAAAATTCAGAAGAGTGATGAAAAAAATTAAAACCACATATTCTTGTGTCCCCATCTTTGCTGTGTCAAACCAACTAGAATTGTCATCATATTCTGTCTCAATTTTTTTCTAGAGCTTTCAAATGACAAAATGCATATAAAAATAATGAGCCATTTGAAATGACACTATACAGAGTCGTTCAGAAATCTATTCTCTGTCAAATGGCTAAAAAATCAATCGAGATATAAGATGACATTGAACAGAACTGGTTTCTTTTATTACAGGTTTAATAGACCACAGAAATATTATAGAATTGATACCCTGTTTGTGCCACAGTAGCTATAGATATGCAAAAATTCAGAAAAGTGACACTCTCTCTCTCCCTCCCTCCCTCCCTCTCTCTCTCTCTCTCTCTCTCTCTCTCTCTCTCTCTATATATATATATATATATATATATATATTAAATTTAAATATAAATTTAAAATTAAATTTATATTTATATTTAAGAGCTATAGGCCTATCTATTTCTCCCACTCTGTCTGTCTTTCTTTCTGTCTGTTTGGGCTAGAGTAAGCTATAGATATGCAAAAATTCAGAAGAGTGATGAAACGAATTAAAACCACATATTCTTGTGTCCCCATCTTTGCTGTGTCAAACTGTACTAGAATTGTCATCATATTCTGTCTCAATTTTGTTCTAGAAGAAGAATAAGAAGAAGAAGAAGAGCCATTTGAAATGACACTATACAAATTCGTTCAGAAATCTATTCTCTGTCAAATGGCTAAAAAATCAATCGAGATATAAGATGACATTTAACAGAAATGGTTTCTTTTATTACAGGTTTAAGAGACCACAGAAATATTATAGAATTGATACCCTGTTTGTGCCACAGTAGCTATAGATATGCAAAAATTCAGAAGAGTGACACACTCTCTCTCTCTCCCCCTCTCCTCCCTCTCCTCTCTCTCTCTCTCTCTCTAAATCTCTAAAATTAAAATATTCTCTAAGAGCTATAGGCTCTCTATCTCTCCTCTCTCTGTCTGTCTGTCTATCTGTCTGTCTGTTTGTGCCACAGTAGCTATAGATATGCAAAAATTCAGAAGTGACACTCTCTCTCTCTCTCTCTCTCTCTCTCTCTCTCTCTCTCTCTCTCTCTCTCTCTCTCTCTCTCTCTCTCTATATATATATATATATATATATATATATATATATATATATATTATAAAAATTTAAATAAATTAAAATTAAATTTATATTTAAAAGCTATAGGCCTATCTATTTCTCCCACTCTGTCTGCCTTTCTGTCTGTCTGTTTGGGCTACAGTAAGCTATAGATATGCAAAAATTCAGAAGAGTGATGAAACGAATTAAAACCACATATTCTTGTGTCCCCATCTTTGCTGTGTCAAACCGTGCTAGAATTGTCATCATATTATGTCTCACTTTTTTTCTAGAGGAAGAAGAAGAAGAAGAAGAAGAA
>CM030837.1:1250431-1300431 GCA_018105865.1 Metaphire vulgaris | reverse complement strand
GGTTATGAAGAGTGGCTTTATATAAATGCAAATATTTCCGAGAGATGTGAGAGATCCTAAAGTAAGTAAGAAGCAGAGGGCATTGCTGCCTGCCTCAGAGCCTCTTTTATCTTGTTTGATATTGTACTAAACTAACTAATTGTACTAAACTAGAGCAATTGCTTCTAAAAACTCTAATTTATTTGTTGGGTCTCAATACTACAAGTAGTTTCAGATTTTTATATTACGTTTTATCACGCCGGAAATGTTGTATTGTTTCGATATTAAGCTGTGTCTCAATTAAGTCTATTGACCTAGCCAAATACGGGAGATTTGGTCTCCCGTGTGGCATCCGTCCGGGAGACGGGAGACTGGGCTGAAATACGGGAGACTGCCGTAAAATACGGGAGATCTGGCAACCCTGGATATAGAGTGTGACACCAATAAGATATCACCGGCATACAATAAACATCCAAGAAAAAGATCATTGATATAGCAGCCGTATCCAGAATTTTGCAACTTTAAAATCACATCATCAATATAAAGAGCAAATAGCAAAGGTGAAAGAACCTTTCATTGTCGTACTCCAGCCACTACAGTGAAAGATTCTGATAAGGCATTACCCCATCTAACCATAACATTACATTTGGCATAACAGTTGAGTAAAACTTCAATAAAATACCCAGAGCCGTACACAGGCACAGTGCGCAAGTTTAGAGGGACGGTAGAACTTTGCAACAAGTTATCTGACTGAAGAGAAACACTAAATAACATTGATTTCATCGTTTATCTCATCGACAAACGCCTTACATTACTTCACAATATATAAAGAGAGATCATGTAGTGGAAAGCTAAAAACTCAATTAAATTTGAATTCTTACCGTTTAGCCGCAAAAACTTTGTTTACACTGATCACATGGTACTCGTCGCCAGTTGTTCTTAGACTTTAATCCTTTATCCCGATGTTTCGATATCGGCATTCCATTGTGATCTTTTCAGACGTATCGCATCAAAGTTTTATTCAGCATATAGGACTTATCACATTATCACAATGCATACAAACAATTTTTCCGTCTTGACCGCCGCCTCCAAGTTCTTCCTTTTCGGCCGCCATTATAGAAAACTCTGATAACATCATGGATTCATAGAATCATGGGTGTTCAGCACCATAGATTTATTATAATACATTAAAGATATTAAAGTCTATGTTCAGCACAGACATGGACAAAGGCTGTCCAATTTATTATTCTTGTGAATTTCTTTAGCGCTGGTCTTAATGTGATGAATGGAATCAATGAATAGGTGAAACATAGTGGCTCACTGGTTCTCACAAGGGCAGGCCTACTAAATTGGCGGTTCCAGGATTTGGCAAGTGGGGAGGGGGTGGGGGTGGCTGCGGTGGCAACTTCTAAGCATGGTGGGCCAACCATTTGTTGATAGATATGTAGTAGTGAGTATAAGGTCCCAACTAGGGGGCCCAGTGTTTATTCTAGGCCTTCTCTGGGAGAATTTCCCCCAAAGTTTTAAAATTCCCACACAAAACATTTTATATGATGCATGGGGGTATGGAAATCCCAAATTGTGACGACGGAAGGCTTTTATTTTTTGGAGGGGAAATTTTAAGGATGACAATTTTTTGCTTGCCTTGGCATTTGAGAAGGGTAAAAACTATTAGAAAGGTTGGCAAGGTGATTCGTTTGCTTGTCATCACATTTTTAAAGGAAAATAACCTTTTTTTGCTTGTCAAGGTTTTCGGAGACTCAGACCTTGTCCCCAAAACATTTCACCCCCCCACCCATGTCAAGGTGGCTAGAATTAACACCGGGAGCCAGACATTCAATAGGAGGGCACGATCCCCCCGGGCCCCAAGTGGAGCCACCACTGCCCTACCGAACCTTAAAATTTCTCTGATGGGCTGTCCCTGGGTAAAAATTTCAGGCCCTACCCGAGTTAACAACCTGGCGCTGCCACTGCCCAGTAGTTGTAAAAATATCTACATGTAGGCCTACATAGAAACAGGGTCGAACTCTCACCCTGTATAACATGCAAAGCAAATCAATTGCGCTGCAAAATAATAATATTGGAACTAAACACCACTAAACACTTGGAATAGGTATATAGCATAACTATATTCGAGTCAGGTCTACATGTTCTATTATGTTTAATATTTTGTAAATTACGCGTAACACAAACAATATTCAATTTACTCAAGAAAACAGAAGAACAGATGGATTTAAAGCAAGAAGCATGAAACTTTTCAAACAGAACAAACGAACGAATACAGTCACAAGATGAACAGTTGAACGATCTTAAGAAGCAAATGCCAACACATTATGAACCACAACACATTGAAATAACAGTCCTGACACCAAATAAATTCTGAATCCTCAACAAATAAATTCTGTAAAAGAATAAAAATCCAGATAAATAGTACGACTGAAGATCTGGACAGAGTTGCTTGAACGTCAGACTTTGAATCGTTCGCCACACTATGATGGCATGTCAACTCACGAGTCAAAATACAAGTTGGTGGATGTCAATAAAGGCAAGCAATATTAACACGGAGCCCCTTGGGTAACAATAGAGCAGCATTTCACATCAAATAATCCGGTGTAATCAGCATCCGTATCTACCAGGAACTATTTATTTCTCAAATCAAGACATTGAAAGAATTTCACAGTAACTTCAAAGTACAGTTCAACACTTGTGAAGTTGAGACAAGTTCACTGAAGCAAGGAACTTAACTCTTCTACAAAGAACCTCAAGAGAAACATCAGTTACTCAAGACAAATACAAACATACTGATCTCAAAGTTATCCAACAACAACAACTACTTCAAACGTTGCAACAGGGACATCGGTTGCTTACATCAACAGAGGAAACCAGTACACACCATCTATAAATAGTCTTTGGCAAGAAACTTCTTATGATGAAATCACTTCTCAAAAGCACACTCACGAGTCGTCATCAAGAGGAAGTAACTGTCTAAGATATTATTATTATTTGAATAAAAATAATAATAATTAGGCCTGATTGTCATGAACGAAGAGCAATTCTGCTTTGTGGAGACCAAATTCAGCAAAGGTTGGCGGATTTGGGTTTTCCTGTGTTGGTTGGCACGGAAGAACTTTACGAGGAAAGTTCGTGACTACCTGGAAGTCATCCGGCGCGGCTTCGTGAACGAACAGGTAGTTGTAGAGAACCTAAACAAGAATTCAACATTCACGATACACGTCCCACTGAAAAACTATAGGCCACTATTGACTGCAGGCTTACAGATGAGTGACAACAACAACAGATATTGCACGATGCCATAAGCAGAATCAAAGCTATAATATTCAAATTATAACGGTCAACGTCTACTGACCGACATCGAATCAGTTTTGCTAAATCGCCGCTCTAGTCGGACTCCGTTTGGCAGTTTCAGTACAACCGCGATGGCTTCAGGGTCGTTTGGTTCAGGCTCGGGAGGCAAGAACTGACGAATCAAATCCTTTCTCTGCTCTATCTCCTGCACACACAAAAAATGGCAACACCAAATGGCAGATATAACTTCGACACGCATTACATAACCTATGCAATATCATCGTGTGTCTTCAAGCAGTAATTTCTGCCAAGTATCAGTTCGAAATAGGTTCTAAATTGCCTGGTTCAGGCGTTTGACATCGTACCTGCCTACGTCGGCGTACGTCGAGATCCCTGTTCTGCTCCTCCTCAGCTGCTCGTCTCTCACTCTCCATTTGCTCTCTTTTCTTCCGATCCTTAACATAACATCAGCTGCTCATCCAGTAAAAGATACAACACGAAAGTGATCTGCTTAAAAGCATAATGACATATGTACTTCAAATCAGTTGTCGCATGAGACTACTGCCTAAAACATCAAAAACGTTTTACATGTAAATCACGAGCGTCAAAGATCAGAACTTACTTTTTCTTGGTCGGCTCTAAGCGAAACCTCATATGCTTCATCCTGTTGCTGACGTAAACTCTGATTTAGATACTGCTGCGTTCTGAAAACATTTGTGATTGTCCATTACTTATCCTAGAACATTTGTGTGCTGCAGCAATCACATTCTAAAAGACTTAAGTTTCAATGGAACTAGATCTTGAAAGCAAATGACATAGATGAGTATAAAGAAATCATCGAGAAAATATCCGATAACCTCTCCTGTCGAACTGCTTCTAAGCCCTCTTCATTGTGATCAAATACTCTAGCCAAAGCCGGCAACAGATCATGTGCCCCTACACATGAAACATCACCAAATCATAAAGCAGCCACAAAATATTTAAAATATTACGCTACAAATTAAGTAACAGCATTGCCTCTTTGAGTTGTGCCAGCGATTTTACTGTATCAGGGGTATTTCTAGGATTATCAATTGGGGGGGGGACGGTGTCGGTAAATTCTGAGGTCCCCTGCCAAAAATGTCTAACAAGCAAAAAAAGTTCATCCCATAGTTGAGGTTGGGGGGGTGTTGGCCTCAAATTGGGGGAGGGGGTGTAAAAATAACCCTGTACTGTACCATGACCAATTGAATACTGAATGATGATGTTCAAACAGTACAGTCAAACCAAGTTATTGTCAGATTTGAGTGATTTTTAAAATTGGGTGAAACACAGCAGTCAACGTTGACAAAAGCTGAACATAGAACTCCGATTGTAACTGGGAATAACAGATGCTGGGAACTTGTGGATTGCAACATTAATACAAGTATGAGTATTTAACAGAAATCTCTTCTCCGTCATGTGCCATGGATTTCCACTCCTCTCTTTTTGGCTTTCCTTATCAGTTCGATGTTGTCTAGTTCTTGTTGCTTCTCTTAGGCTGTCTGTAGTGTATACTTTATTCTTTGTCTTTCTCTTACTCTTTTCCCCTCTATTTTTTAAAAATACACATAGCAGCATCAGATTCAATGGGATTCCACAAGAACTAACCAATAAGTCCCTGAACTCTTTGCACAACTGTCATCCGACCATTGCGCAGCACAATTACGCCGAGGAATGGAAAATGTGTTGCCTTCAGAGCCCTTGAAACTGTAAAACAGACAGAACAATTCACTTGAAAACTAAGCTCTCTGTTATGTATGTGCAGTTTAAGAGGCCTCAAATTCATTTGTCACTACTGATATGTATTCATTATCAAATACAAAATGGCTGTCACCAGATCCTTTTTGGTGACTGTCTAAGTGGCAATGGAATAAGATAGTTGGTAACTTAGTAGGAAGAAATCTGGAATAATCTACAGCAAGGTTCCACAAAAAAGCCAATGGGGCTTCCGGTAAGCAACTCAAACTGTTGTCTTCCCAATTTCCTCCATTCATTTTTTATCAGTGTTTAGCAAACTGATCAAGACCAAACTAAATGTCAGGGACCAAGTCCCAATGAGGTAATGGAATAACAGAAAAAATGTAAACAGCTTTTAAATACAGCATACTTTGAAAATATCGTTAAATCACATTACGAGAAGGACGCCCTAATCACATAACCACATGTTCTGCTGTACATCAAAGTGCTTCACAGTCACATACTATAATTTGATGCTGATAAACGATATTATTAACAGCACTCAGCGTCTAAGAATTCTTACCCCTGTAACCCTCAGGACTGTTGACGCTACAGCCCCAGACAATCGTACGATGTCGAACAAGATTCACAACCCTCGGATCACAAAGCGTTAACCTGCCAATTAAAAACAATTACATTTTGTGCACGATGAAGACGAAAGCACTGAATATTTGTCTACCAATTATTGAAGTCATTTGCAAAATAGCCACAGCTGGTGAAAAACACAAATCTACGAACAGCTCACCACATAGCCATTTATTTTCCGTAAACGTAGTGCTACAAAATTCACAGCACGAACCAAGTGAGTGCCAACTGCACTCACCGACAATAGTTGTCGAGTTCCGGCTCCCTTTCGTCTTGAAGATAAACTATCATGAAAAGCAAGTCCTGTTTGGCAATTGTAAGAGCCTACAACAGTTAAGCAAAACGCACAGCTCTGAAAAGTTCGACCAAAAGTTTAAAACAGAATCCAAATTTGGTCGTTGGAATAAAGAACAAAGAAACGATTGACTAATTTTGAAACCAAGCCAAAAAATTAACCCTTTTGCCCTGGATAACCATATAACCAACATGTTAGGAAATCGACATATTGGTCACATGTGGCAAAAGGGTTAAATACTATCCGGAACTGAACTGTCTGAACATATATGAGAACATGCTTTCGAATTCTGAGCAATACGACAATACACAGATTTAGAAGAATTGTCAGATATTTAGCAACATATTGTAAAGATGATGTATACCTCTCCATAAGTTCCTTCGTGGAAATTTGGACGAACCAGGCCATACTTTTGGTTGAAAGCATTTACAAAAGTCATCACGTCCCCCAATGGATCAACGACATCTGAAAATCCAGGAAATACAAAATCGTCTTATGCTTAAAATCTCCTGCAAATCAAAATCTTGAAAATTAGTCCTCTAGTGACAAATTAAGTAACCAGCAAGGAACCGAAAGAGGACAGAAAGATCAGAGCGCTAATGTTTGGTAAAATGGTGGGTGCTTATAAGAAAGGAAGACCACACAAGGAATGGCGTGGTGATGTTGAAGAATTGAAGTGTGGAAGCAGTTTGCAGGATCTGAGTCACAGAGCAATGAACAGGAAGGAATGATAACAAACTGTAGAGATGGCATTATGCATCTATGGGTGATGATCCCACGGTTTATGATGATGATGATGATGATGATGATGATGATGATGATGACGATGATGATGGAACCGAGTGACTGCAAAATAAAATAAATGCCACTAAGATAAAAATGACATAGAGCCAACATTAATTTCATTTTAATTCCTTTTGATGAAAAATACAAATAAAATTATTTTTCACTATAAAAGACAATCTGATTTGGGTTCTTACTGAGTCTTGGATCGGGTCGGAAAAAGGTAACTGCAAGAAAAAGGACAATAATCGAATGACTAAAATATGTAAATTGCCTAATGTATCTGTACACCAGAATCTCAGTCAATGCAAAAATATGATGCAATGCAAAAGATGGCATCATAAAACAAAACGAATTTATAGCAATTCAGAAATAATATCCATTCAGAGGAAAAACGAATATGCAAAAACAAGTACAGTATAATCCGGATATTTCTTTCTCACAAATTTAACTCTCAGACAATTTAAACCTCATGACCATCAGTGTTTAATCTAGGCCGTTTCTGAGGGAGGGGGAATTGCCCTTTCCCCCCGGAAATTTCAAATTGCCCCCGGAAATTTTGGCATACTACATGGACTAACAGCAGCCTCCTAGCAGAATTCCCCCCCCCCCGGCTTTGTCAGTTCCCCTGGCTTTGTCAGTTCCCACCCTGGAGTCCAGGAGTCTAGATTAAACACTGATGACTATTCCATAAAAGAACCTACAATAAATAAATAATTACATTATTAATGCAATATTAATGTTTAATCCAAAAAATTATATACTTCCTAAATCAAAAACTTTTAACTATTTACAGACATACATACATACATACATATGTAAACTTGCAGGCATACTGGATAAATATTGTGTGCCGATTAGTAATTTTCAGGTCAAGTACTAAACGATTGACTATAATATAAGTGACAACTCAAGATACTTACGCAGGAAATTGATGACACCAAAAACAATCGAATAGATCAGATAATAAGGAAATTGGAGAACAGATACGACCCAATCCTGCACTCCGCGCGGCGCTGCACTTGCCCGTTCGACTGTAAGAGTCCTGAAACCAAATGAAATTCTTCACATTCAATTGCTAAATTTAATGGCATAAGAATGTAGAACATGAAGCATAAGCACAAAAACTGCAAACTTTTTGTTATTAATATCATAATTTCTAATACCCGCCAGGTCTCGAAAAGAGGCTGGGTCTCCAAGTACAAGCCAGAGGGTTTTAACTTTGAATAGAAGGCTGGATATCCAATACACACTGAGGGAAAAGACAAAGTTATCTGCTGTAATAGAACCCTGGAGGTCTTGCATTCAAAGTTTTACTGTGTATTGGCCATTGATCAAATAAAACAAATATTTGCAAAATTTACTAATGCATTTGCAAAGTCATAAGTTGCAATCAATAGGAAAGCCTCAAGAAATATGCAAAAGCTAACCTGGCTTCAGGCTGATCTACGTTAACCTGTGGCTCCCTCTGGTTGACTTGAGGCGGTTCGTGGAACGCAGACTGCCATCCATCTTGTCTGCTGAGTACAAACTGAACGGCAACCTAAAAGATTTGGAACTCAAAGAATTGTCAAAACATCACAACTATATCTTGCAGCACTTCGCACAACAACCAATAATAATACCGGAGAGCATTTTCAATTATTTTGAATTACAGAGTTTGAAAAGAAGCTGCTAACCAACAGATGCTTTTATTCAAAAAGTCATCTGACTTTCTCAAATACAAAAGCCTTGAAAAGTTCAAACTGCATTGAACACACACACACACACACACACACACACACACACACACACACACACACACAATGACATTTATCATTGCATAGACAATAAATTATTCTGCTACAAAAGTCAAAATTTATAATACAAAGTCATCATCTTCAAAATATATAACAACCAACAAAAATTCAAATGTCCAATCATGATTCTCAAGACATAATCACGATGCATTAAATATTAAAAACTGGCAACGATTTGTACCTCCAAATCCCATCCATTGGCAGTCAACAGCTGCCTGCATTCATCAAAGTTATCGATTCCTGTCAATTCCTGCAATCAGAAAGATATTTACAAAAATCTGGAACCAAGCACCAAATCCAAACATTTCTGATCTAACAATTGGATTCAACACATCAATAAATATGCCTGCTTCTGCATATTGTTCACAGTCTGCTGCCTGACTAGTGCTTGCATATATCTGCCAAAATATGAAGCTGCCCTTGATTTACAGTGAAGTTTGATGCACATGTCTTAATTTCTTGCTTATTTTCTTTATAACACGATCATGTTTAACTCAGTCATCGTAATTTTTAATGCAAATATTTTATCACACAAGGAACATACTAGATTCAGAACAAGATCTGAACAGATTCAAAAGTTCCATACATCAATGGATTCTGAATAGCTAACGTATAGAACTTGTAATCATCAGTAATAATAATGTAATTATGCACTTCTATAGCACCAGTTCTAATACCCAAGGTATCAATCAATCCGCAAAAGATCCAGGTCATTCCAGAGATCAGTCAAGGGAGAGCATGTGAAACAAAATTGTCATAATCTAGTTCTATACGATAGACACAAGCAGCCTCAATCGCAAGAATAGCATATCCACAAAACAGCCAAAAAAATAATACGCAAAATAGCGCTACACATTTCTAAAAATTTAAAGTTTACTGCAAGTCATGCAGCATACACTTCGATCAGAATATAATCTAATAGAATAAAGCTCTATTAAAACCATTAATACACGGTCTTTTGTAGAACAGATGCAACTGCTTCGTTGAGAGAGAATTGCAAATTAATACCTGGAAATGAAGAAGTTTCTCAGTCTCCTCGTCCGTTAATAACGATTCTCCGCCTTCCGCCATTTTGGTCTCACTAAAACATGATTGCTGACAGCCTGACACGGTGGACATGGACAAGGCCAGGGAGTTACAGTCAACATTCAACCAAATTTGCACTCAGCAGACTCCCTGACATGACCTAATCATGCAGTCATAAATTATTTTTTTATTATTTATTAAAAATTATTATTACCGGCGATGATAGCCAATAGTATCTATCCTGTGCTATAAGTCTAGAACCACTTTAAGAACACTCGTTCTTAAGAATCTTTATCCAATCTATTGAAATTTATTCTCAGTCCAACAGAGAAATTGCTTTCATTTCACACACGGATAGGTACTCTTCGTTTTAATTGACTTCCTGGTCTTTAACTATCTACTAGTCCATGTACTATTCTTCCTTCTCGTGAATAAATATGCAAGTAAACTATCATAAAATTTTATGTGATTGATAGAGTACTGTAGTTCTGTGATAGCCATTTACTAGGCAAGGCATTTAGTACTTGTCACTTAATTTAGTGCTAGTCTATAGCCAAATTGTGGTGATCAGTTGGTGTTGAAAAATGTATTCCTCAGACTTTGTGATTAGCACAGATTGTTTATGGAGGACATATTTCAAATTCACATGCAATTATCCAGATTACACCATACTGTGTTGCAGATCATATTGTTTGCTCTAAGCCCTCAGCAAATTGCATATAAGTTGACAGTTGTTCAGTAGTCGATCATCAGGTGCTAGGACAAAATGTCACGGACAAAAATGTTAATGTCATGGGGACAAAATGTCACGGACAAGATGTAATGGGGATAAAATTTAACCCTAAGCCTAACCTTGACATTTTTCCGTGACAGTTTGTCTGGCTAAGGATCAGAGGAATTGGGGGAGTTGCCACATGAGGCCTATATTTAGGTAACACCTTTCCAGTGTATCCACCACATGCTAATAGGTCAATAACGCCTATACTAAGATAGAAAACGCCTGCTGCAAAGACAACATCAATTCATCACGAGCACCTGGAATTCCCATAAAGTCCCACAGCAATGGAAGGATGCCAACATCATCACCATCTACAAGACTACAAATGCAAAGGAGACGAGGCAGATTGCAACATTGGTCGAGAAATTTCGCTCCTTTCTACAGCCGGAAAAGTACTAGCCCGTGTCACGTGGCCTAACCGCCTGCATCTTACAAAGGTGGCGGACGTCGTTCTACCTGGAATTCAGTTTGGCTTTACTTCAAGAAATGCCTTGATACTTTCTATTTTAATTGAAAGGCAATTTACCGATCACACATCGCATTCATAATTATGAACAGGCACAACCGCTAGAATAATGATTTGGCAAAATCAATCTTACATGTAAATTGCATCGAATATCACAAGACATGCAGAAACAAAAACGTCTAATTTTCACAATATAATGATAACTAACTCATTGATTCTAACACATATTACTTCTAGCAATGGCTCACATACAAGTATTTGCAATATTAAAAGTTTCTTCACCGGTTTAAAAGCAGCATTTGCATGACGTTTGATGAATAATTATTACAGCAGATATTGAACACAGACTGTTAACGGGTATACACTATACAATCACCACCATCTGAAAATCTTTGAAACTCCATCATTAGAACTGATAACTAAAGTTTTAAGAAAATTACCCGGTACTCGAATCAAGTGCATAAAAAGCACACGCATCCTCCATCCTTCAGCCAATACCACAACATCAGCAATTAGATTGTAGTCTTGAGTCACAGTCTTGAGCAGAAACAAACAGATCACTCGGGGTTAAAGTTGAAGAGGTCAACTCACAACAATAGTGCTCCCAAATCAAATCGACCTTTGAACTTAAAAGAGCAAAGTTCACAGGTTTTCACGAAGCGCTGGGCGACATTAAAACAGTTTTGATGCTTCTATATTAAAGACCTTAAAGTAGTCTCATTTACCTTCCAACAGACTGAAGGCATTTTAAAGGCCTGGGTAAATGCATGCATACAATAGAACTGAACTCAAAACCTAAACTCTTTAAACCCTAGAATTTTACACCGCTTGTTGTTTTATCGTTAATCCGCATTCACACAGAGAATGAAGCCACTCCCAAAGGCCATGTGTTTATAAGGTTCGATAATAACTTCTATAGCGCCGTCATAATAAAGTGCTGTGGGCATCAGTCGATGTTGAAAAATGAAAGTAAGCCGATCACAGTTTAAAAGTTGTGTAGGACTGAAACGCTTGGTAACCACTGGAGTACGTAATTCTGACAAGCGATTGCCAAATAAAAAGATCCTGTCGACGCAAATGCACGGATATGAACGTTCACAACACATGAACGAATACTCAAACTGCAAACGAATAATATAACATTCTCGTCGGAATTCGGCCGCGATCTCCGATTTTTTTCCACGCGAATAATATTCTTCAGCTTTGTCTCAACATGCCACCGCCGACGTCAGTCTCAAGCGGACGTTGGACGACAAGAGACAATGGCTCCGAGGCGCCGCCCGTTAAGTGCGCGTAGCCACCGTTCTGATATCTATGGTGAATGAGGTCGGCCAGCGTTGGCTTCACATTCGCCTGCGTATCGAGCGAGTTATGCGTATGATCGGTGAAACCGTACGTGCCGTACTCCTCGGAGTCTAAAATTTCCTCTTTGAATGATTCTTGGATCACGATGTCTCCACAGTCACTGCCATCTCTGAAAGACAATGATGTGCAAACTTACACATCTTCAAGAAAGACTGGCCACATAACAAAATCTAGAAGGTTTTCACAAAATTTGTGCGCATTTTTTACCGTAGATAAAAGCTGCAAATAAAATCAGGCACAGCTGAAGTTTTTCAGGTGGCTGGGCTAAACATTAATAATACATATTCATTTATCATTTATCTGGAACTGACTTTCGGTGCAACAGTCCCCAGCATTTTGAACTTTCATTGCCACATTTGTTGCATATCAGAAAAATTGGAAAAACATATATTGACCTCATCGTCATAATATAGAAGAGAAGCCAAAAAGAAGAAGAAGAAGATGGAGAAGAAGCAGTAGTAGTAGAAGAAGAGGAAGGAGAAGAAAGAGGAGGAGAAGGAGAAGGAGGAGGAGGAGGAGGAGGAGAATATCCAACACTGGCCATGAATCAGTCTACAAAGCACAGAAGCAGGGAGAAATGCCTGGTCTTCATAACCTGGGCTTGGCTATTACCGTAGAAAGGCCCTGTAAAGGCTTTGCCTATCCAGGTATTTCAAGCATCAACACATTATTAAGAAACCGCATCAAAATAATTAAAATCTTTCCAGTCAAGCAACGAAGCAAACGAATCAATGCATCTACGATCATACATCCAAACATAGCTGGGAGTCGCAATAGGACGCGGAGAAAAGACGTACAAACAAAATGCTCATAAGGAATAAAAAGGTCTATCTACCTTGATAGCCGGTTGTAATTCGGGTTCAACTGTGATGTCCTAATATCACAGGATGACTGAAAGCCGTCAGTTACGACGTTATAAGATCTCTGAGATAACAGACACTGATAACAGAAAACACATATTACATATATATCATCACATATCTTATATGTTAGGGCTGCGGATATTAATGATTAATTAATCGATTAATCGTTAAAATTTTTAATCGATTAAATTTTCTATAATCGATCAATTTTTTTTATTAAAGTTTAATATTTTTGTAACTTATTTACTTGAATACCTACGGTACTTAGCTTACTATATTTCTATTTCGTTCAGACAACAATGGCGAGTAATGAAAGCAACGAAAGCAATTTAATCGATTAAAAAAATTTGTTACCAGCTCTATTATATATATATATATATGGTTATTGTCCCATCAATAATGACTCTATCAAGTATAATGCAAAAAAGTGACAGAGTTCAGATAATATGGAAACTGGATTGCATGGGATTACAATCTGTTGCAAAAACGAATCTAAGAATAATACATTTACTGCATCAACACAATGCGCGTGAATCTAGTTGAAGGAATATTTGACTTGCATGCTTACCTGAACAGAGCCTTGGCTTCTGGGCCACTGAGGGCCGGCAAAGGGCTCTCCGTCCCTGAAGAGGGACTCTGGTTTGCGCTACAAGAGAAACGCAGACAAACTCAACATGACCCTATACAGTAAAAACCAAACACTGCTAAAAAGTCAGGTATTCTAAACTAATAGAATCTGATATCATATGCCATACCTGTAAAAGTTTGTACAACTTTGAAATACATAGGTGCTATCAGAATCCTGCCTATAAGAAGATGAACAATAGTGACTATCGTAATGCTACAGGCCTCTCCACTTTAGGCCTACAGAGCGCCTCCTGCTAACACGCACATGATGACATCATCACCTGAGCAAATGTTTAGATCACACAACTGCACTTTTATGAGGGTTTGACTATTCTCACTATTCAAATTCAAACAGAAAAATATGGCCATGTTTCAGTACCATATTGCCTTCGATCATACTCTACTGAGAATACCTTATAAAAGCACCCTTAACTCTGGCCTTCGAAATGCCCAATGTACTACATAAATTAGATTGTAGACTGTAGAGGGTGCCTTAGATTAATTTTGTTTTGATATGATTACTGTTATTTAATTTATTTTTACAGCTGGACTCAAATAAATTACATAAATTAGATTGTAGACTGTAGAGGGTGCCTTAGATTAATTTTGTTTTGATATGATTACTGTTATTTAATTTATTTTTACAGCTGGACTCAGTAATTTACCCTTGCTCCCGATGCAATATGGCACATACAAAATTGTCACTTTAATAATAATAATAATAATAATAATAATAATAATAATAATAATAATAATAATAATAATAATAATAATAATAATGAATTTCATAAGGAGGTAACTGTTAGAAGAGAATATACCTGAACTGAAGTCGTCTCTGAAAAAATTCGTTGTCGTTGACCGTCCAAACAGCCCCTGGGAACTCTCAACCCGTTTGAAGCACTTGTGCAGACTGAGGTTATGTCGAACTGCATTCTAAAGAAAACAAACCCAACAGATTCGCCCAAAACTCGAACAAACTGGCTGTAATTTCATGCACAAGTAACATCAAATTTTCAGGTGGTCTTAACTTCCAAAGGGAGTAGTACCGGTAGGCCTACCCATTAGAAAAAACCATTCATCTGTTGGATAAAATTCTCTAAAGCAACCGCTTAGTCAAATGCATTTACATCAGGCAATCCAAGCGTAATGTAATGTAGGATTTGAAGTTAAGGCCAATTCCTTATAAGTCGATAATAACCTTCCATGTTGCAAGGTTCTTGCGAAAGTAGGCAAAAGTGTGGATGAACCATTGGTAGATTTCATTCAGGGTCAGTTGTCCAGCAGGAGAATCAATCAAAGCCTACAGGAAAAAGACATATCCAGTATAATAATAATAATAATAATAATAATAATAATAATAATAATAATAATAATAATAATAATAATAATAATAATAATAATGAATTTATTACTCAATTTATTAGCCATGCATTTAACAGCACGCCAACAATGGTCGAATCACACAAAGAGAAAAATCCAACAGTTTGAGACACTGTCTGCAAAAGGAACAGCAACATTCAGACCAAGAAAGATTAATTTTGGCTTACAGTAACCACTGGCCGCAGCCTGTATTAACCCGTCTGCGATTAGTAATGGGAATTTGTATAAAAACTTAAAATGCCGAGGAGCTTATGTCTGAAACATTGTTCTCAATTGACAAAATGAACCTCTGACATTGTAATCCTTCCAAAGATGTATTCAACGCTGCCTGGGTAAACAAACCACTCGGTATTGGATCTACTTTTGTCCTGCAACTGTACAAAATGGTGCCGATCAAATCATTACACATACGTGCCATTTTGTGATCTGACTTTTTTAAAAGAGCTTATATGCTCTGACAGAAAGCGAACATCTCTCGTACCTGTCTGATAAGAGACGCATACGTGTACGGAGGACGCACGTCGGTGCTATTGTACATGTCTGCATTGCGCTGGATGTCTGTAGGTTAAATACAAAAACCCTGACTGTTACACGCAGTGCTTCAGAATATCATCTCGAAATAATATTGAGTGCTGGTTGTAAAGTAAACTTGTAAGCGAAATAGTGAAATATGTTTGAAATAATTGCACAACATAGGGCGCCGTGAAATTGTTCAATCCATGGGTGCAATGGAACCAGCTCGGACTGGTTCAAAAGAACCGTTTGTTAAAATGATTAGACAAAATTACAAAAGGCAATGCATTATTCATATATATATATATATATATATATATATATATATATTCCATATATATATATATATATATATATATATATATATATATATATATATATATGTATATATGAATATATTGGTGTAAGATATCATGTGGCAAAATGGCCTGAGGCCTTTAATATATAACCAAAAGCATTTTATATATAACGTTTTCTATGGAAAGCCCTGATATAACCCTCCCCCCCACCACCACCACACACATAGACACACACACACATAATGGGACATGACGCTCACACCCAAACTCCCCCACACGGGTTGTCTCTTAAAGCACTGACAACTTTGTCTACATGGGCAAACCACTCGCACAATGAAAAGGCATAATGCTCATGAATCAGCCGCAAACTATTTAGAAATTGAGACCCACAAATACCAAAACATGCATATATATACAATACAGTACGATACAATACAATACAGCGAGATCATAAAATAGCGCAATAACTCAGAACCGAGTTCACCTTTCCAGGAATGTCTTCAACACATATCCAATGAGTTAAAATTTAAGCAAGAATTCACCAAGAGTGCGGGGATCTTACTTACCGACTGAAATTGGAATGGACGATTTCTCGAACGGCCTGCGCCTAATCGGACCTCTCGCGGCCGTCTTTCCGTTGCACGAACTCGGCGGCGGCGGCGGCGGCGGAGGAGCAACAGCGGCAACACCAACCGACTCCCCCCCACCGTTAATCGACTTAGCCGCCGCCGTCGCAGAGGGGCTCGACGACGACTTGACGAAGAATTTCGTGGCAGTGGCAGGGGCCGGTTCGACGCGCCCCCCTGTCAGCATGTTCTGGGACGCCAGGAACCTCAGCGCCGGGGCCAACAGAGGCATCGGGGCCAGGTGACCGCTCATCCTCCCGGAGTCAGACGACGACGAGAGAGACGACGCGCTCGAGCGGGACGAACTCAAAGAGAAATCCGCGACGAGATTGCCTGATAGAACCGCTGGAATCAACCGCGCTCCGTGATCAACTTCGCACTGCTGTCAGACAATCACCAATAAATACAGAGCCAGCCATTGGAGGATGGGCGACCAACAGTTTTTACTTATCGCCATAATTTTCAACTTCATACATTTTAATCACCGATAGTCAACCAAACACTAATGCAGGGAATTCAACTAAATTTCACAAAGGGCCGTGTTTTTATGACTGCTGTCCAAAAGCCAGGTGCAAACATTTTTCAGTTTTAAAAATATAGTTCATAAGTAGTAGAAAAACAGGTTATGTTGAAAACAAGATATTTAGAAATATTTTGTAAGTATTAGGGAAAAAGTTATTCATCGTTTCAACATCTTTGCGGGCCATTTCACACCCATTGGCGGGCCGAATCTGGCCCGTGGGCTGCCATTTGACTATTCCTGCACTAATCACTGGATTGGATGCTAAAATGGCCTGCATTAATCTTCAGGCTATTATTTAAAAATATATTATCTCATTATCTGGAATATATGTATTTACCGCAACAGTCAATACTCAATAAGTTCCTAAACTTTAGCTTCAGTTAGAGGGAATACCTACTTGTGTGCGTGGATCTTGTTGATATAAAGGTGGTGAGGATCTTCGTACAAGCTGCAGTGGCGATGAAGGACAGAGAGGTGAAGGTCGAGGAAAGAGATGGGGAGGAACAGGAGGAAGCGAAGGAGGAGGAGGAGGAGGAGATGGGAAACGAGAGACTTCATCTCTTGGCTTCTCTCGAAGATGATGCAGCATGGCATGCAGGAGAGATCTCTCCCTCGTTATCTAAACAATTTCAGTTTTTGATGAAAATTCAGTCAATAGAAGCAAAAGACCCAAAGAGATGGATTCAACAATATGAAATAAATGTCGACATAAACACCAAGAGTAGAATAGAGAATGGCTGAGGATCTCATCAAATGCTTTAACCCCTTAACTGGGTGCCCCGAGTAACGCTCGTCCATTTTACATTGAGTTACAAATAGTTGCCCAGTTAAGGGGTTAACATCAGCACAAATGCGATTTCATGAGGACGATGAATTCCCATTTCTGGAATGCCGATTCAAAGAGTTGAGCCAGAAAACGACTCAACGTTTATGAGAATAGAACAATCCGTTTTGCAAAAACAATGAAAACAACAACTGCAGAAGCAACAACAACAACAACAACAACATAGGCTGTCATAAAATTGCAGACAACAAAACAACAGCAGCACCTGCTAACGACAACTACAATAACAATGACATGAAAATCTAAATGTAACTGATTAATACATTCAATCATTCCGTCCATATTCAACTGCACTTCATCACCACAACAGACAAGCACATCATTGAAACACTGGACACGGAAAGAAAACAAACACAGTCAGTGATGAATGCAACAGCAAACAATAACAAAACAACACAATCACATGAGATCAGGATGGATCATGTAAGAGGAGAGACAGACAGAGACAGACAGACAGACAGACAGACAGACAGAGCAAGAGCAAGACATGCAGACAGATAAAGCCAGAGACAGATCATAAAAAGAGAGAGACAGAGAGACAGACAGAGCAAGAGCAAGACATACAGACAGACAAAGCCAGAGACAGAGAGAGAGACAGACATATAGACAGACAAAGCTAAAGACAGATACAGAAAGAGAGAGAGAGAGAGAGCAATAGATGAAAACTGCTGAATAGGATTATTTATGATATATGCGACTTTTAAGCAATGCTGAAACATCATATTTACAGAAATCCTGAATGGTTTACAGGTAGATGAATAATAAATCAAAATTATCTTCCATGAAAACAGAAAGACAGGTGAATATAGTTCAGGTGATCTATACGGCTGCAGAAGCTGCTGAAAATCCCGTACCTGATTCTGCAGCTGATTAACAATCTCCATTTGGATTCGCACCTGTGCTGTGTGTTTGTCGTCCAACCGGTGCACAGCGTTCAAATGTCTGATCCAGAAAAAACAAATCAGCATTACAGAGTGAAAAGTGAAAACATAGCTACATCAATTCTGGCTTCGGTCAAGAAAAACTGCGGCCACTTCTGTCTGCCGTCTAAGGCGAACTCGTTTCTGACTTGAAATTTAAGCACATAGTCGAGAAACAATACTGCACGGGAAAAACATAGGATGCAGTCAGAAACGACATTGCGAAGTAGTCTTCGAATGAAACCTGATAAACGACTGGACGCCGTCGCAAGGAATGTCGCAGTCCGGCCATTTGCAGAAGCCGTTCTTGAAGAGACAGTTCACCGAGCGAAGAAATTTATCCTCTTCGTCGTCGTCGTCGTCCTGGAAATGGTCGTCGTGACGACCGTGCTGGTTGCTGCTGGCACCCGAAGTCGAAGATGACAACGACACGGCTCCATTCATATCTGAAACAAAAATATATTGCGTAATGTTCCCAAGATACACAGGCTTAGATATGATAGGCTGCTTAAAGAAAATTACATCTATTCAATTCATAGATTAATTATTACAGCTCATAATGATCTAAAATGTTTACTAAATAGCAACATTCCAGTCTTTGTCCTTGACGTATTCCTTCCTCTGTTCTTCTATCATTCACATATTCCTCTATCTTTTACTGGCCCTTTTCGCCTATAGTTCAGTCATATCTATGCTATTCAATTCATATTGCAAAACCACGCAGCAATAGACTGCACTTTATCAGCATAATGCTATTAGGCATCCTGATTCTGCCGCCAAGTTAACATCATTCTGAAATTTGACTCAAATAAACAGATTTGTTTAGTTTAAAAAACTAGTTCAAAATCTCATTTTTACAATTGAAGATGGCTGTGTTAGTTCAGATGTATTTGATATTCTATCTACACAAAAAATAATTTGATTTTCGTTTATTTTGCATTAAATAAAAATGACAAGTTCTTGCTCAATAAAACAGACTCAACCAAGCCAGCTGGTTTACAATTTCTACAAGTCTCTTCAGCATAATATAACATCTGTCTCTAATAAAGCAAATGCAAGTCAAGTCTCTGTGAAGCAAGAAAATTCTCAAGAGTAGATGTACAATCAACAAAATCCATTATGTTATGCGGTGAAAATTAGGTTGCCGACAGACAAACAGGCAGACAGACAGACAGACAGACAGACAGACAGGCAGATAGACGGGCATCTTTGCTGCACATCCTTGATTAAGTCGAGTTCATTGCGTACGGAAGTCGAGAGCAAATACTGAAGTGGCAAGAGAGATAATCAACATCAGCTATTTGCAAGTCTTCAGTTGTTCCAATCAGTAATTATATTTCCATTATTTCAAGTGAGGGGGAAAACGTCAATAATTAATTTAATGAAATCACCGGAAAAATGCATGAGGATCAAGAACTAATCAAAGTGGTATTCAGTCAATTTCTTCAGAGTACAGTGCAACTTCGTTATGACGCACTTAGCAGTCTCTAAAATGCAGTACATTAAGTCCGAGGTACATTATATCCAATACAGTAGCACATCACATGAGACCGTACATCGCGGTACCTTATAACCTCGCATACGTTATAACCGAGTCCATTATAACGAAGTTCTACTGTACATAACTTCTAAAGTGCAGCTGAAAGCCAATCGAAATGATGAAGATTGAAAATGTGAGAATTTGTTTTGCAGTGATTTAAAGCCAGAGACTTGTCGGTTTGTTTCTAACAGCAACTTCTGAGATAAACTCACCTGGCAAAGCAGCAGCCAGGTGTCGTTGTGCAAAGGTGTAGTCTACGTATTTGGGGACGTGGTTGTGGAGATTTTCGGCCGCTTGGCACGCCGAATTCTGCATCCGGTCTTCTGGTTCCACCTGGTTTCCACCTCTGCACACCTGGTACTTGAGAGGGCTCGAGGACTGAGAGCGTCGAGGAGGCGGCAGCGGTCGAGAGTCCGCAAGAAGGTCGACCGGCGAGTGACCATTGGTCAAGGCGTCCATACCCTAGATAAGAAACACAAGATCAACGTCCTGACACAGGATTCGAAGCAAAAGAAACAAAATAGATAAAGATTAGAAAGAAAACAACATTGAAAAAACTGAGAGTGTACACAATATGCATCTCATACGACATATTAAATAAACAAAAACAAATGTATAAGTATAAACAGTACAATAAATGTGCACTGACCATACATACAAGAGCACATCAATGAAGTGCAATGAATAAAATCTACTGTCCACAACAACTACTATTACCAAGTATTTAAATACCAGTAACCATGAAATATTTGAACTAACAAGTTACAATAGCAGAGTATATTATTATAATATAATATATAGATGTTAGGGGTTAATTAATTATAAATATTAGAAAGATAAAAGTACAGTCAAAATTATTACATAACTCTATCTATTTATGACAACTTGTGTCCTACATATTTCATGGAAATATTGCTAGAAATTATACGGAAGCCATCTATTTCTAAACACCAGAATGCTTTTCCAAAGATCAAAATTAAATTTTTCCAGTCGTAAAAAATTAACTCATCCCATGAAACAGTTTCAACTTAACTGCCTCATCAACTTCAACACCCTGCTTTTACTTCAAAATCACTACCAAACTCCTTACCCCACTCTCAAAGCCCGAACTGGTCTTATTTATACGCCAAGGTTCCCCAAACTTTTTGGAACTGCGCCCCACTTCATGGGCTTAGTAACATGCCACGACCCTGCAAACTTATTGTCAACTAAAATTGAATAAAACACTAATCACATAAATTTCTTAAAACACTAAGCTTACTTGCAACCTTCACGGCTTGTGACATCGTGGTATTGGTTAGAAAATTGAATCTAATTTCGTGCACCCCGTGCGACCCACTAGACTTGAGCCCTGAGACCCGCTTTTGGGCCGCGACCCACAATATGAGAAACACCTGTTATACGCTGTGTCCATTGCAAGAGATGACGCAGTGGAAAAGTCACAGACCTGGTTCTGCTTGAGAAGAACGCTGCGCCGGTGCTGCTGGAGCAGACTAAGGCTGTACGGCGTCAGCATCTGCTGAAGAAGGAACTCGTCGGCGACGTCGGACGAGGCCACAGCCAAAGAAGACGGCCTCATCGCCTCGTTCTCTTCTTCTTCCCTCAGACGGGCGACACTTTTCCCCCGTGGGCGACACTTCCCCCCCCCGGTCAAGTCCCACAGAAAATCCGAACCGTGCCTTATTTTTCCGAGATCATCGCAAGCCACCCGCGGTTCCGCACCTTTCAAGTCCTGCAGCCGGTTTCGCCTAAGCCGCACGGCGATGGTGCAGCAAACATAAGTCCCATTAAATACCAGTTGCTCTCAAACGATAACATAGTCACACCTGCATCACACTGCTCCGACATCAGACCCAGCTGTCCTGATAGTTTTAGGCCGAAGTCCTTGAAGCACAAAAGACATCTCTGGTCCAAGGCATCAATCAATCAGTCTCTCTGGCCTTAGAAAAACGTCTCATGAACTGTCCTGTAGAGGCAAACAAGATCCGATCTTTTCCAATCGCCAGTTACTACGGAATTGCGTTTTTGGAACAACTACAAAATAACAAAAGACTACATTATTTAGCAAGGTAAATTTCACCAAAATTCAAACAACAATCCTAGAAATGTCAGGACTGGTATCGATGTCCGCCCACCAATGTTACTGCAAACAGCACACACATATAACACTGCTCTATAGACAATAAAGAAATGGTTGTTATGGCAGTGACCACTGGTCACTGCCATAACAACCATTTCTTTATTGTCTATAGAGCACCACTGACCACACTACTCCATAAGAATCAGTGTATCTAAAGTGTCGACCTGCAGACACTATAGCCAAGGACTTCAAACAAGTGAGTATTTATTATTCATATTCAGTGCAAACTGCAACACATTGAAAGCTCTCTCACTCCTTGATGCGCTTATTGGGTTTTTTTCAGAACGAAACAAAATACTCCAAAAAAATCGAACAACAAAGTTCCTTTCCTCTTTCTAACCTGCATCTAGGATCATCTGGCACATTCACTGAATTCACCGCCAGCACTCAGTGAATGCACATTAATAGCAGCAATGCAGTTTCAGAAGTAAATCACATTTCCTTCCATGACCCAACGTAAAGAAATATGACCCAGCTAAAATATGTCTTTGCAAACAACAGACCCTAGAGTCCAACACTCAGGACCTGTCCTGACCTGAAGTCCATTGCACTGGAACCAGTTGAATTGAAGCTGCTTCAAAACCGTAACATCAGCATTCAACAATAATGTAACACAAGACAATGGATGCATTAGTCTTCACAGTGACGCTAAGTGGGTACTTCTTCCGTTATTTTGACTCATCCGCAACACCACTTCTGCAGCTCTTCAACAGCAGGGACTTAGGTAGGCTAGCACTTGGACACAGTCATAGGCGCTAGCATACAGAACAAAGTGTCGCACTACAGTTATATACCAAGAACTAAATTTATCAGCAATGACACGAAAATCAAATACGGAAATATAACACTAGAGTACTAACAGTCTGTCTGTTACCATAACACAAGTAAAAGGACTTTCAATGACTTGTAGTGAATATTCCTATTCCATTAACTATCAATATTTTCACCATCATTTTGTCATCATCAATACAAGTATCACCATTTTAAATTCAAAGTATCATCGTTTTCAACAACAGTGACTGTCGTCACGACAAAAACCAGTCATGTCGTTAACTTATCTTCAGAAACGGAGCATTCAAAAACAGAGAACTGCGAAAAACGTAGTACAACATAAACATTACTAAAACATAAAAAACACAAAATAGCAAGTACATTCAGTGTACATTTAAATGCTTCAACCACAAATTATGTTTTTATTGTCACTGTATGCTTGTAATATATATATATATATATATATATATATATATATATATATATATATATATATATATATATATATATATATATATATATATATATATATATATATATATATAGGCCTAACGAGGATCTGTGCTTTATGTACAGAGACTCGTCAATACAATAATTGCTTCATAAAAACCAGGACTGAATTGCATAGGAACTCGTGCACCGAGACATACGAAATAAAACGACTGAATGACGTGAAAACAGAACAAAGAAAAACAGTCAAATAATTGACACTACAAAATATGCTATGCTATTAACATGCTATGTACGGGAGCCAAAAGTAACAGGAATCCTCAAAACTATAATAAGCAGCTTCTTTCATATTTGAAAGAAGATGAACCAGAATCAATAGAAATGCTCCAAAATCATTCATATTTTGGCAGTACCAAAGCAGTGCCAATAGACAGGAAAAATTTGGGTAGGCTTAGGGAGGCTAAAATCATAGGCGGATTTAGAGTTTAAGATTTGGGTAGGCTAACATGGGGGTCGTATTCTTTTATAGGCCTATAAATCTTGATTTCTTGGGAGGAGCGACTAAATCTTTGAGTTGAGTGGTCCAGAGGGCTAGCACCCTCTACTGAAATAGGCAGAAATTGCTACGTATTAGAAAAAAATCTTCTATGTCAATGGCTATTTTTTGCCTATTGGCATATGGGCAAAACATAAAGAAGGTATTCTTTCCTTGGTGGGATTAGTTGGGTAGGCTTAAGCCTACCCTATCCTTCAATAAAATCCGCCTATGAGGCTAACCAATCCCCTCCCTCCCTTTCCCTCTCCTTTCCCTCTACTTCTCCTATCCCTTCCATAGGCCACCAAACAGCCCAACTATGTGCTACCTGCACTTGATGCAATCTTAATATACTGTAATAGGCCTATATATTGACACAATATATCAAAACCTAAATGTTTAATCAGTTCCTGACCAATATAATTGCCATCAGAATAACCACTAGGGCAGGCATAGCGGGGGGGCTGGGCCCTTCTATTTGATGGGTCGTGAGATTAAGCAAACCAGAAAAAGACATTTTATGAGGGGCGAGGGGTTTGCAGGGGCCTGTTATTGCTCTTTTTTCAAATTTGCTAAACAGTCGAGGTTTTAACTCCCAACATTAACAGTTCTGCTGGCCACAAGCAGTGGGAATTTCAATTCGAAATGTTCAATATATCTAAAGTGCTCATTTTCAAAAGACCTAGTACTCAATCTGTGTTGTCTTTACACCATAGCCAGCGTAGGCAAAGGCTATAGTGCACCTTCCCCTCCTCCTCCTCCTCCTCCTACTCCTCCTCCTTCCATTTCATAAACAATAAATTCCACACGATATTTTTCAGATTATTATTTTTATCGCAGTCATTTGTTGACCGAAATAAAATCCATCTCTGACACACAGGGCAAAAGTGATCAACTTTAGACTGCCCCAGCGACAGTTGTAAATAACTAGGCAGCTACGGTCCTATAGGTGACACAGTCGCAAGGCAAAGGCTATCTCAACTTCAAAAGGGTGCAAAGAAAAGTCAGGGTCGTTTTCTGCAAGGTTCATCATTCAATAGAACTCAAGCCGTTAAAAGCAGTCTTTAGAGGGGCCATCCATCAAATACAAAATGGTTGAGACACAGGCTATGTTATAAACTAGTATTTGACAACCGAAAGCAAACAAAGACTACATTCAGCCTGGGCGTTGCCTATACAACTGGGATGTTCAACAGGGTGAAAGCAATGAAAAGAATAGCAAGTACATATTGTAACTCTGTACCATGCAAACAACAGTGTTTGCCTTCAGACGTGAATGTCTTGTCACAAGATTTAAGACGAATCGACCATAAACAAATTTTATCCTGTGACACAAAAGTGGCAAAATGAAAGCAATATTCATAATAAAATGGAGAAATTCTGTTAAGAACTTGGCACAGTTACTATTGACTTCAACAAATTTGAAATTAACTGCCACAAAGCTTAAATATAATCAGTAATAATAGTGGGGGTAGACATTAGGGGCTGTCCATTAATTACGTCAACAATTTTTGGTCAATTTTTGACCCCTCCACCTTGTCAGCAACTGTCAAACTTTCAGTGACTCTACCCCTATAATTATGTCAAAGACTTTTGACCCCCCCCCCTAAGATAAATGACGAGTCCTACTAAAAAGCTTAGAAGGTTATTATTTTTGTGGTGATGACCTTTTTTGCTCATAAAGTGTCACAAAATGTGACAGTGATGAACTTTTTATGCTTGTTAGGCTTTTTCCTGTTGTAATAAATAGTATCCCAGGAAATTCATATTTTTTGATTATTTGTAAAAAATGAAATGGTTGAATTGTTGACCTCAACTTCTCTTGACCCCGCTACCCTTCCACCCATTCCCCTGTCAACAACTGTCAAACTTTTTCAGACCCCTTCCCCTATTTTGCTGACGTAATTAATGGATGGCCCCTTACTCACTGCAGTAGCCACTGTTGTGTAAGAACACACAACAGATGCAAAACTTCGATGTTTTTATTCTCATTTAGAATTCTCTTCTACTAAATATTCTCTGAAGCCTAAGACATTTCTCGGCAGGCAACCACTTACTCCTTAACCCCTTAACTGGGGATCACGGATATATCTGTCCATTTTACATTGAGTTACAGTTAAATACACGATTAAGTGGTTAAACTTGTCGTTAATGTCAGAACAATGGCATGGCTATCAATGCATTAACCTTTGGATCAACTGCAGAATGTCTAACTAAAGGCCTCGGCATGAACAAGCTGCATGTTGTAAGTGCATTTTAGAAATAGACAAAACAATATAGACCACATTATCAATATTTATGAAAAATAACAACTCACTTCTTTACAGTCCACTACAGTAGAACTTTGATATAACGAGCTCGGTTATAACGTACCGCTAAGTAGGCTACGGTTCAGCGTGAAGGGATTGTATATGGCGAACCGCGGATGATATAACGAACTAAATTTTACAGACCCGTTTTAAGTACGTTACAACGAAGTTCTACTGTACTCAAGATACTCGAAAATGACAAATGAGACAATCACCGCTGATACACACGTTCGTTAAACCGGAAAAATTCCCTGTTTACTTCTAAGCACTGTATGTCGTACCACATAGAAAATCTCTTACCCAATAAGATTTAATCGACCGTCACTTGCAAGACAAGCTGCAACTCAACGGCGATTACTTTCCGATTGCGTCATTCGGCAACTGCTGCCTCCGTTTCTTCGGCGCTGAAAAGACGAATTAGACCAAGGAGAGAGAGAGAGAGAGAGAGAGAGAGAGAGAGAGAGACAGAGAGACAGAGAGACAGAGAGACAGAGAGACAGAGAGACAGAGAGACAGAGAGAGAGAGACAGAGAGAGACGCGGCCTCGCTCGACCGGCGGACGCTGCCTTGAAAAAAACCAAAAAAAAACCCACCAACACGCAGTTTCTCGGTCAGGGCTGCGGCTTAGACGACGGGGACGGTGGAGGAAAAGGAGGGGAGGAGAAGGAGGAGGAGGAGGGAAGGAGCAGAAGGAGAGAGAGGGAGGGAGGGAGGGTGGGGTGGGGTGGCCGCACCCTCCTCCTTCTGCTGACGTCCGCAGAGGAGCAATCGATGAGAAAACGAGACTCTGTTGGTTGTCGGAGGAGAAATAGTTGCGTCACTATGTCGTCCCTCCCTCCCTGCCCCTCCTCCCTCCCCTCACCCCTTCCTCCCTCTCAGGGTCAGCGCAAACAGACGGACGCAGCGACGGTAAGGACCGATTGAACCAATGACAGTCCAACCACAATATATACTGTGTATATATATATACAATATATATATACACATATACATATACATATATACACATATATATGCATATATATATACATTATATACATATATACATATATATATACACATATATACATATATATACACATATACAATTATACATATATATATATATATATATACACATATATATATATATATATAGGCGGCGCAAAAAACCGGACTAGTTACATTTAGGTTTGCATTTAATATAGTCCGGGTTTTTTGCGCCACCCTCGTAAATATCGATTAAAACGGTGGTCAACCACCCCGAAGGTCGAGTACAGTAAAGTGAAGGTCGCAATCTAAAAATGGATGTCGTCCGACAGAAACGGAAATCAATATAATATGTTGTGTATGTCGATGTATAAGGCCACTCGGTCTATGATACAGTGGTGCCTATACCTATAGGGTAGGGACCTACGGCAGATGTAGGCGCAAGCAGACGCCACTTGAAGGGGGTGCCAAGAACTCTGTGATCTTGTTCTCTACTCAGCGTAGAAAAAGAAGAAACTGAAAAAACGACTTTGAGGGGCACATCGTATGTAGATCTTTTCGCATCAGTAAAAGCAAGAAAAGCACATTTGTAGTTTAGTCTTGCGTCAATAAAATGTAATGATTTGTCAATAATATAGATCTGTTAACCCGATTTAATTTTCAAACCCACCCCCTGTGCCATCATGCCATGGGTGTGAAATATCCAGGTAACCTCTTGGCCATAACCCTACACTACAGCATAGCCTGAACTTATCAAGGCCAAGGCATGAGCAAGCAAAAACCAAGGCCAATAAGAAGACCATGTGAAGGTACTTTGTCTACAAATTCTCAGAAAATAAAGCAGAGAGCGAGCGACACACACACACACACAGAGAGAGAGAGAGAGAGAGAGAGAGAGAGAGAGAGAGAGAGAGAGAGAGGAGATAAACCAGAGACAGGTTTTTTTAAACCGGCGGCTCCTTACTTAATGTGACAGACCCTAGAGTCCAACACTCAGGACCTGTCCTGACCTGAAGTCCATTGCACTGGAACCAGTTGAATTGAAGCTGCTTCAAAACCGTAACATCAGCATTCAACAATAATGTAACACAAGACAATGGATGCATTAGTCTTCACAGTGACGCTAAGTGGGTACTTCTTCCGTTATTTTGACTCATCCGCAACACCACTTCTGCAGCTCTTCAACAGCAGGGACTTAGGTAGGCTAGCACTTGGACACAGTCATAGGCGCTAGCATACAGAACAAAGTGTCGCACTACAGTTATATACCAAGAACTAAATTTATCAGCAATGACACGAAAATCAAATACGGAAATATAACACTAGAGTACTAACAGTCTGTCTGTTACCATAACACAAGTAAAAGGACTTTCAATGACTTGTAGTGAATATTCCTATTCCATTAACTATCAATATTTTCACCATCATTTTGTCATCATCAATACAAGTATCACCATTTTAAATTCAAAGTATCATCGTTTTCAACAACAGTGACTGTCGTCACGACAAAACCAGTCATGTCGTTAACTTATCTTCAGAAACGGAGCATTCAAAAACAGAGAACTGCGAAAAACGTAGTACAACATAAACATTACTAAAACATAAAAAAACACAAAATAGCAAGTACATTCAGTGTACATTTAAATGCTTCAACCACAAATTATGTTTTTATTGTCACTGTATGCTTGTGCAATATATATATATATATATATATATATATATATATATATATATATATATATATATATATATATATATATATATATATATATATATATATATATATATATATATATATATATATATATAGGCCTAACGAGGATCTGTGCTTTATGTACAGAGACTCGTCAATACAATAATTGCTTCATAAAAACCAGGACTGAATTGCATAGGAACTCGTGCACCGAGACATACGAAATAAAACGACTGAATGACGTGAAAACAGAACAAAGAAAAACAGTCAAATAATTGACACTACAAAATATGCTATGCTATTAACATGCTATGTACGGGAGCCAAAAGTAACAGGAATCCTCAAAACTATAATAAGCAGCTTCTTTCATATTTGAAAGAAGATGAACCAGAATCAATAGAAATGCTCCAAAATCATTCATATTTTGGCAGTACCGCTGCAGTGCCAATAGACAGGAAAAAGCTTAGGGAGGCTAAGCATAGGCGGATTTAGAGTTTAAGATTTGGGTAGGCTAACATGGGGGTCGTATTCTTTTATAGGCCTATAAATCTTGATTTCTTGGGAGGAGCGACTAAATCTTTGAGTTGAGTGGTCAGAGGGCTAGCACCCTCTACTGAAATAGGCAGAAATTGCTACGTATTAGAAAAAATCTTCTATGTCAATGGCTATTTTTGCCTATTGGCATATGGGCAAAACATAAAGAAGGTATTCTTTCCTTGGTGGATTAGTTGGGTAGGCTTAAGCCTACCCTATCCTTCAATAAAATCCGCCTATGAGGCTAACCAATCCCCTCCCTCCCTTTCCCCTCTCCTTTCCCTCTCCCTTTCTTCTCCTATCCCTTCCATAGGCCACCAAACAGCCCAACTATATGCTACCTGCACTTGATGCAATCTTAATATACTGTAATAGGCCTATATATTGACACAATATATCAAAACCTAAATGTTTAATCAGTTCCTGACCAATATAATTGCCATCAGAATAACCACTAGGGCAGGCATAGCGGGGGGGCTGGGCCCTTCTATTTGATGGGTCGTGAGATTAAGCAAACCAGAAAAAGACATTTTATGAGGGGCGAGGGGTTTGCAGGGGCCTGTTATTGCTCTTTTTTCAAATTTGCTAAACAGTCGAGGTTTTAACTCCCAACATTAACAGTTCTGCTGGCCACAAGCAGTGGGAATTTCAATTCGAAATGTTCAATATATCTAAAGTGCTCATTTTCAAAAGACCTAGTACTCAATCTGTGTTGTCTTTACACCATAGCCAGCGTAGGCAAAGGCTATAGTGCACCTTCCCCTCCTCCTCCTCCTCCTCCTACTCCTCCTCCTTCCATTTCATAAACAATAAATTCCACACGATATTTTTTCAGATTATTATTTTTATCGCAGTCATTTGTTGACCGAAATAAAATCCATCTCTGACACACAGGGCAAAAGTGATCAACTTTAGACTGCCCCCAGCGACAGTTGTAAATAACTAGGCAGCTACGGTCCTATAGGTGACACAGTCGCAAGGCAAAGGCTATCTCAACTTCAAAAGGGTGCAAAGAAAAGTCAGGGTCGTTTTCTGCAAGGTTCATCATTCAATAGAACTCAAGCCGTTAAAAGCAGTCTTTAGAGGGGCCATCCATCAAATACAAAATGGTTGAGACACAGGCTATGTTATAAACTAGTATTTGACAACCGAAAGCAAACAAAGACTACATTCAGCCTGGGCGTTGCCTATACAACTGGGATGTTCAACAGGGTGAAAGCAATGAAAAGAATAGCAAGTACATATTGTAACTCTGTACCATGCAAACAACAGTGTTTGCCTTCAGACGTGAATGTCTTGTCACAAGATTTAAGACGAATCGACCATAAACAAATTTTATCCTGTGACACAAAAAGTGGCAAAATGAAAGCAATATTCATAATAAAATGGAGAAATTCTGTTAAGAACTTGGCACAGTTACTATTGACTTCAACAAATTTGAAATTAACTGCCACAAAGCTTAAATATAATCAGTAATAATAGTGGGGGTAGACATTAGGGGCTGTCCATTAATTACGTCAACAATTTTTGTCAATTTTTGACCCCTCCACCTTGTCAGCAACTGTCAAACTTTCAGTGACTCTACCCCTATAATTATGTCAAAGACTTTTGACCCCCCTAAGATAAATGACGAGTCCTACTAAAAAGCTTAGAAGGTTATTATTTTTGTGGTGATGACCTTTTTTTGCATAAAAGTGTCACAAAATGTGACAGTGATGAACTTTTATGCTTGTTAGGCTTTTTCCTGTTGTAATAAATAGTATCCCAGGAAATTCATATTTTTTGATTATTTGTAAAAAATGAAATGGTTGAATTGTTGACCTCAACTTCTCTTGACCCCGCTACCCTTCCACCCATTCCCCTGTCAACAACTGTCAAACTTTTTCAGACCCCTTCCCCTATTTTGCTGACGTAATTAATGGATGGCCCCTTACTCACTGCAGTAGCCACTGTTGTGTAAGAACACACAACAGATGCAAAACTTCGATGTTTTTATTCTCATTTAGAATTCTCTTCTACTAAATATTCTCTGAAGCCTAAGACATTTCTCGGCAGGCAACCACTTACTCCTTAACCCCTTAACTGGGGATCACGGATATATCTGTCCATTTTACATTGAGTTACAGTTAAATACACGATTAAGTGGTTAAACTTGTCGTTAATGTCAGAACAATGGCATGGCTATCAATGCATTAACCTTTGGATCAACTGCAGAATGTCTAACTAAAGGCCTCGGCATGAACAAGCTGCATGTTGTAAGTGCATTTTAGAAATAGACAAAACAATATAGACCACATTATCCAATATTTATGAAAAATAACAACTCACTTCTTTACAGTCCACTACAGTAGAACTTTGATATAACGAGCTCGGTTATAACGTACCGCTAAGTAGGCTACGGTTCAGCGTGAAGGGATTGTATATGGCGAACCGCGGATGATATAACGAACTAAATTTTACAGACCCGTTTTAAGTACGTTACAACGAAGTTCTACTGTACTCAAGATACTCGAAAATGACAAATGAGACAATCACCGCTGATACACACGTTCGTTAAACCGGAAAAATTCCCTGTTTACTTCTAAGCACTGTATGTCGTACCACATAGAAAATCTCTTACCCAATAAGATTTAATCGACCGTCACTTGCAAGACAAGCTGCAACTCAACGGCGATTACTTTCCGATTGCGTCATTCGGCAACTGCTGCCTCCGTTTCTTCGGCGCTGAAAAGACGAATTAGACCAAGGAGAGAGAGAGAGAGAGAGAGAGAGAGAGAGAGAGAGAGAGAGAGAGACAGAGAGACAGAGAGACAGAGAGACAGAGAGACAGAGAGACAGAGAGAGAGAGACAGAGAGAGACGCGGCCTCGCTCGACCGGCGGACGCTGCCTTGAAAAAAACCAAAAAAAAACCCACCAACACGCAGTTTCTCGGTCAGGGCTGCGGCTTAGACGACGGGGACGGTGGAGGAAAAGGAGGGGAGGAGAAGGAGGAGGAGGAGGGAAGGAGCAGAAGGAGAGAGGGGAGGGAGGAGGGTGGGGTGGGGTGGCCGCACCTCCTCCTTCTGCTGACGTCCGCAGAGGAGCAATCGATGAGAAAACGAGACTCTGTTGGTTGTCGGAGGAGAAATAGTTGCGTCACTATGTCGTCCCTCCTCCCTGCCCCCCTCCTCCCTCCCCTCACCCCTTCCTCCTCTCAGGGTCAGCGCAAACAGACGGACGCAGCGACAGTAAGGACCGATTGAACCAATGACAGTCCAACCACAATATATACTGTGTATATATATATACAATATATATATACACATATACATATACATATATACACATATATATGCATATATATATATACATTATATACATATATACATATATATATACACATATATACATATATATACACATATACAATTATACATATATATATATATATATATATACATATATATATATACATATAGGGCGGCGCAAAAAACCGGACTAGTTACATTTAGGTTTGCATTTAATATAGTCCGGGTTTTTTGCGCCACCCTCGTAAATATCGATTAAAACGGTGGTCAACCACCCCGAAGGTCGAGTACAGTAAAGTGAAGGTCGCAATCTAAAAATGGATGTCGTCCGACAGAAACGGAAATCAATATAATATGTTGTGTATGTCGATGTATAAGGCCACTCGGTCTATGATACAGTGGTGCCTATACCTATAGGGTAGGGACCTACGGCAGATGTAGGCGCAAGCAGACGCCACTTGAAGGGGGTGCCAAGAACTCTGTGATCTTGTTCTCTACTCAGCGTAGAAAAAGAAGAAACTGAAAAAACGACTTTGAGGGGCACATCGTATGTAGATCTTTTCGCATCAGTAAAAGCAAGAAAAGCACATTTGTAGTTTAGTCTTGCGTCAATAAAATGTAATGATTTGTCAATAATATAGATCTGTTAACCCGATTTAATTTTCAAACCCACCCCCTGTGCCATCATGCCATGGGTGTGAAATATCCAGGTAACCTCTTGGCCATAACCCTACACTACAGCATAGCCTGAACTTATCAAGGCCAAGGCATGAGCAAGCAAAAACCAAGGCCAATAAGAAGACCATGTGAAGGTACTTTGTCTACAAATTCTCAGAAAATAAAGCAGAGAGCGAGCGACACACACACAGAGAGAGAGAGAGAGAGAGAGAGAGAGAGAGAGAGAGAGAGAGGAGATAAACCAGAGACAGGTTTTTTTTAAACCGGCGGCTCCTTACTTAATGTGACAGACGCGACAACAAAGACGTCACGTAGGCCACGCGCCAGGCTTTCACGCTGCTATTATATTATATTATTATTAGTTAGGGCTCATCCATATAATACGTACCCAAAAAGACATATTTTCAACCACCTCCCGTTTGCAGGCCGTACATAAGCAAAATCTTCTAAATCCAACCCATTCCCCTCAGTGCATAATTACTATAGGCCCCTATGGATGGACCCTTATAAGCTTCGCATCCAGATAGATTTTAACCAGTGGCTATTCTAGCCACCTATACATGGGGGGTTATAAATTTTGAGGGTTATAAATTTTGGGGGAACAGAATAAATTTTGGGGGAACAGACATTGGGGAGGTCATATTACTTGCCAACATGTCAAAAAATTGGGGGAAAATTCAAACTTAGAGGGGGAATTCCCACCAGAAAAGGCCTAGAATAAACACTGGATTTTAACGACTTCAGAGGTAAAGTTGATTATGGTTTGACAATTCAGAGCCGTGCGCCGAATCCCAACCAGAAACACCGAAGTTAAGCACGCCGAGCGCGGCTCGTACTTGGACGGGTGACTGTGCACCGGTGGGAGGGGAGTCGAGTAGCATTGGTGGCGCCAGACACCCGCAAAGTCCCACAGCATCGTGGGTTAATGGGGGGGCTGTTCAAATGTTTTGACAACAACACTCCTCCTCCCCCACATCCTCCGTTCTTGGTGGCCTATATATACAACTATATTTATGCTTCTTTTTGCTTTTTTCTTACCTTAACCCCGATTTTGGCGTCCCCTCCCCCCACCTTGGCGGCGACCGGGGGACATGTATGTACACCCGCCTCCTACCTACGCCTCTGGTGAAAATGCGAGTATGAAATACAGGTAAGAGGCAGGCGGCTGTAGATCAATGACGCAGGCCACCTGCATCGCCGTCTGCCTTGAAAACCTGCTTTTCAGAGAAATCCTTTTGCCTTACACCTCAGCCCTAGGTAATAATAACCGCTCGCGACGAATGAGGACAAAGTACGAAAAAAGCCGAAACTGGTCGCCATCTCACAAGGACTAAAAGACGACAATGAGAAAAAGGTAAAAGACACACACACACACACGCACAGCTTGACAAAGGGGCAGCTCATAAAGTACGTCACGCTCGAGAGAGACAAGGTGCGACAGTTTGTGACAGGGGAGGTAAGGATCATTGTGACGTCACGCTTTCAGTATAAATAAACCCTTAAATATACCCGATAGGAGAGGAATAGCAGAAGCGTTTGAGAGATAGAAGGTTTTTTTGTTCATTAGTCATTAACACTTTGTCTTTTGCCAGAGATACATAAAATGTTAGATTTAAATTATATTTGTTATCATTGTTATAAGTAGAATAGGCCATATCTGCTTCCCTGCTGAAAATTGAACGAGAAACTCGAACATATTAATTAATTAATTAATTAGAAAACCTGCGTGACGTAATTTATGGACGACGCTTCAAGAGAGAATCCGAGATCTGTGGCATACTCTAAGAGGAATACGAGATTTGTGACGGGTTGCGACAGGAGAAGGAGGAGGAAAAGGGGTAACAAATTAGCGTGACGTAATTTATGGACGACCCCAAATGCGCCGGCAACCAGCCGCCGTATAATACACATCGCTGGATGCGGATTGCCGATGCAAGGAATCGAAGATGGCGAAGAGACAGACCAATGGCCTTGAGAGTCCTCGTAATGGGCAAAACACACGCACAGAGACAGAGACAGAGACAGAGAGAGAGAGAGAGAGAGAGAGAGAGAGAGAGAGAGAGAGAGAGAGAGAGAGAGAGAGAGAGAGAGAGAGAGAGGGAGAGATCATAACGTCAAACAAACAGATAACAAACACTGGCTTATCTAAACACTGGCTCCGTTTCTCTATATAGGCATACTGTACAAGTGTACATGGCATCGTGACCTTCACGTCGCTATAAATAAACAAATGTACATATGTGCGCGCGCGTGCGTCTGTCTGTGTTCTGTTTGGTTGGATTTATGAGCTGTGTATGGCCTTATTGTAAAAATTTAACATGGAACATCGACAGAATAACGAATGGCTTCTAAGACTCAAAAGTAAAGGGTTATGTTGGGAGTACAACCCCAATGCATTCTTTAAAAAAGTTTCTACCATGACATAACAAAGGCTAAGGGTGCCTGCCCACAGAAGTGCAAATTTATTATAAGGTGCCTTTGCTAGCCGATATAGACAAACAATTCCTTTGCAAGAAGGACATAGTATACCACAACAGACAGAAAGCTTATCTAACACAACCAACCGCTCACGTTTCTGAATACACAGCGAACTCCGTCACATCGCTAGTAAATCTCACGGCAGGTACAAGCCACCGCTAGAGAAATTTTGTGTTTACTTACTTACTTACCTATTCATACGCATCCTGCGGTTCAGACCGCGAAGGTCACACACATCATGCAGCCCACTTTCACCGCGACTGTTTGCCGACCTGCGCACAATGCCGAACAAAAAACACACGTAGGCAGAAAACGAGGGTAGCTAGCGGGCGGGGTCGACAAAGACAAAGATCGATCCGAAAATATGGAGGCAGAACATCCGAGCGAGACAGTGAACTACGCGGCCGAAAGACAGACCAAACACGCAGACAAAGAGACGAACGCAGACAGACATCAAGCGTTCATTGCTAAAAAGAAGCCAGGTCTTTCAACGTAGAAAGCAATTTATCAACACTATTATTTACCAAACAAAGCAGAAGTGAGATTAGGGAGGGGTGCAACAGAGGGAGAGAGGGGTAGAGAGATAGAAGGAAGGATGGAAGGGAGGAGGGAGGGGGAGGGGGGGGAGGGAGAAAGAGAGTGAGACGCAAAGACTCGTCAAGGCCGGCCGACTTTTTTTCACAAAGTTCTGCTGACTGTTTTACGTGTATACACTGCCTCAACCCCAATTTTAAGCCTCACTGGGGGGAGGGGAGGGGGCGGAAATTCAAACATTGGTGACACGGAACAAAATAGAAAACTGAATTAATAATTATCAATAACAAATTTACAGAAATTACAAATAATTTTTGGTATTTAGAACTTAAACCTTCCGAAAGTGGTGAATTAAATAACATTGTACAAATAATTAATTACTCCTCTTTCTCTCCCACTGTGAAACAAATGCTAACTCATTCTTGTATACTTATCAACTGCAAGAAAATAATCAAATTGAAAGAAATATAGCAAGAGGGTGCTAAAAAATGCTGTGTGTGCGCGTGTGTGGGTGAGTGCGTGTGTAGAATTTGGCCCCATGTAGTCTCTGTAAAATCCAAGTATAAAATGAATGTGGTAAATTATCAATTATATAATATTTTTGTGGTCAATAGAACTTGTCATACAAGAAACCAGCTATCTCTAGACCACTCTTATCTCTCGATCGATTTTGTAGACATTTGACAGAGAATAGATTTCTGAAAGACTTTGTATAGCGTCATTTCAAATGGCTCACCATTTTCGTGGCATTTCGAATGTTCTAGAATAAAATTGAGGCAGAATATATTGACAATTCTAGTACAGTTTGACTCAGCTAAGCTGGGGACACACAAAAATGTGGTTTTAATTAGTTTCATCACTCTTCTGAATTTTGCATGTCAGCCTACTGTAGCATTAGTTCTTGCATTGTCCAATGTCAAACAGGGTATCAAATTCACCTTACACAATGCCGCTAGAGCAGCGCGCACGCATTGCTACCTCTCGCTTAGAGGGAACGTTGGTCATAATAAACAAACTACTGGGCTGTTGCTGATGCATTTGAAATGTTTGAAAATAATAAAACAGATCGTAAGAACCTCTCTTTTTTCTGAAAATGCTCAACACAAGTTGATTGTAACTGACAAAACTGCGGTGAACAAACAAATTACGGAAGACCAGACAGACACACGCTGTCAAGTGCATCACTCCCAGTGTTCCACAAGGTGGAGGTTGGGCACTAGTTCCCAGTGGAGGTCGAAAACCAAAGAAGTGGTAGGCCGAATTATGAATCGCCCCTCCTGTCAGATTCAAGCGAAATTCATCTCTCCGATTCTATCCTATATGGTAATAAGGTTAATATGGTAATTGGTAATAAGGTGGTAATAAGGTTAATATGGTAATCGGTTAATCATGTGCAGGTAATGCTATATGGTCACACTGTTGGTCATTAACCAATCTGTCTTCAGACATCAATAGAATGTTTCCTAAGACTAACTCCCCATCCCCATCCCTTCCCCTCACCCCACACACACACACACACTGGCATAATTCCAATTAATAGAGTAGTTGCTGCAGCTCTGGTAAATGATTTATTTGGTATAAAAAGACCAAAACACAGCACACCCAACAAAAAACAAACAACATATCAATGCCAGACGCACAAATAACAGTAGAGAAACGCGGAATTCTGCAGCAACACCACAGCCCCCAGAGTGGTCGGGCAGATGATGTAATTAATGTGCTGCCACCTACCGGGAAAACCATGCGACAAAGCACAATTCACACAAAGGGAGAGTCTTGCGCCTACTTCAGGAATCGATAGAGAACGAGAGACAAGAACGCTTCGAGTGGCCACCGCGGCAACGACTCTCACTCGGAAACGTAAGCCGACTGCCCTCGTTGACACCGCGGTTGCTAGGCAACGGGTGCCATAACGCCACAGTCTATGCGGCCGTTTCGAGACGACGATTTCCGAATTGAGATCGCTCTCATCCGACGATAAAATTGTGAACTGTTGACAGAAGGATGTGGTTGTCAAAATAGCTGCGAATGGACACTGTAAATCCTTTTACTTAACCTCAAATTTAAAAATGTATTATTCATGCATACACGTTTGTGGGCAGGGGTGGTGGTGGTGGGGGGAGGGTAATGCCTCAAGAATTACACACTGTTTGTCAATGCCATACAACATACAGCTCACCAAGTCTACAGAAAATGTTTTAAATTTACACAAGAGATGTATTCGTCATCACGAAGGAGTGGTTGACTGTTATCGGGAAGACCAAGTAACGCGTTTCTCTGTCTTTAGGAGAAGCTGTCTCGTCAATCTCGAAACATTCATTTAATCGAAGTTGCAGTACAAAATTCAAATATAAAAACAAGCATTACGAAAGAAGAGAATAATCAAGTGTGCAGATCTAGTAACAGGCCGATCAAGTATGCAGAGCTAATATACAGCTAAATGTCTTTTGGAATTGCAAAGGAATTGACTACAAAGAAAATACGCAACATTTCTCAAGATATTCATAATAAAAGGGTTTATTGTATTCTGTATTCCACATAAATATCTAGTGTAAACATACTGGTAACTCTGTTAAAGATGGGAGGAGTAAATGTGTGCATATCATTAAAACTCCATCAAAAGCAGAAAAAACCCAGCTCACAATAATATTAAACAGAAATATTAGACGGCCATAAATCCAGAGTGTACAAACACAAGTCATCTATCGACTTGACCGAGAAAGCAGAAAGAGAACAGAATAAATCGTACAGCCATTAACGATCCTGCCCTGTTCAAGGTCGCATGTGTACTGTCGTACATCACACAAACAAACAAATCTACACACTTTATAAAAATGTGACACATTTCTGAAGCAAGGCGGAGGAATTTCGAATCAGAATTCCACAGACATCGTGTCCAAATCACAAAACAAATGCCACGTCAAGTTTCAGGCGAATAAAAAGCTTACTCACGTCCTCCTTGTATTATTCATGCAGGAATTCTTCATAACAATTCATGCTGAACCAACTGCTTAAAAATTCAATCATAAAACCTTGTACCTTGGGTATGCAAGTTACAAGTATGAGGTACAAAACCATTCTTGCAAAAACAATCCTCTGTACAAGATAATCCAATCTGCTAGCTGTATATTACGAAAAATTAATTCCTTTCATTAAATGTTTTCGAAGCTGGAAATTAAAGGAAAAATTGTACAAATGGGAGAGAATTTTCACATACATGTGAGTCTCTATGCAGAAATTGGTAAAACACTTCAAGTACTTTTCCCAATCCAATCATACGCTTCCATAATACCACTTAATAATGCATAGGTACTTATTAATGCATAAGACCATCAAGAAATGGTACATTACATTTGGAAGCGATCAACAGCACGCACAAAGTTGAGTACTCCATTAATTTGCGGGTGCACGCCCAAAAAAACGACGCGCGACAAAGCGGCGCAGAAAAAAATGGTGCAGACAAAACGTTTGCTGGTCTCCGTCTCTATTTGGAATGTTCATGAATGTGTTAATGAAAATCTCACTCATACAAATAACTCTGTTGAAACATGGCACCATGCTTTTCAAAAGACTGTTCACTGCAAACATCCTTCCATTTTTAAATGCATAAAACATTTTGGGACTGAAGTCACAGAACAGGATCATTTTTAAATAGAAATTGAACGATATTTGGCTGGAGTCCATTAGCCTGAAGCCCCATTGGAAAAATATATTCAACTGGACAAAAGATTACAAGTTATTGTTAAAAATTATGCTAACTTTGATATGCTTGCTTATGATAGAGCAATTGCACTCTAATTTTGACCTATAAATGTTTCGGAGAGGTTATGTTATTATGCTTTTGTTTAATAACAACTAATTTTAGTGAGTGTGTGTGTGATATCTAAAGGAATTCATTCAAGAAGAGTCAATAGTGCAAGCATTTCTCACTCAATTGCCAGAGGATGTCCATCTAGCCTACTCAATAGAACGACTTTAGTAGCAAAATCATTAACCTTAATCGCCACATCTCGTGGTGGTGCTGAAACATTATTTAAAAAACGTAAATGCACATATCCGATCAACATGTCGCCTCTTGACCGTTGGCCCATTTAAAAGGGAGGGAGATTATGAAGGGCCATCGCCTAATTTACCCTATACCCGTTCTCGTGTGTACCTATAATTTGCGCCGTTTTGTCGTGGGCCGTTTCGAACAGGAGCGATGTCGCTATAAAAAAAAAATAACACAAAATTGTATTTCGTCATGAAACGTCATAGCACTAGGTGAATTTTGTAGACAACGTGGTCCATTAACCACCCATAACAAACGCTGTATTTCAAATAAATCTATTTCAGGTAATCACATTTGGGCGCAGCCACTTACCGTTTACGTGCAATTCAAACGAAATACTTGCAAGATTGGGTAAACCGCAAGATTGAAACAAATATAAACGAAGTTTCTATATTTTGAAGTTTATTTGACAGATACTGTATTATTTTTGTTTCGATTTTCTTTTATTTAGGTCAAAGGTTAAGGTCATAACCAGCGAGTCACTAACTATTGTTGCGCATTATTCGCTGTCATCGCATACTCTGGTCTGATAATATTGACATCGTTTAAGAATTATGAGATCCACTGCAGAAGACCGCCTGTTTTATATTTATTTATTTATGTATGTGTGTATTTAACTACAATAAGTGTTCAATCCCTGTTGCGCCACTTAATAAATCGGTCAATAATCCATTGACCTTGAATGGTATATTATTCAGAAATAACCGTTACCGAGACCGCCACCTAACGAATGCAGTATAAAATGTATCGGTGCGTGAATTAGCCCAAAGTTTAAAATTCGTCCGTCCCGCAGAATGCAACATAGTACAGTTGATAAGCCGTATGATTGTTCACTTTGTGGATAAAAGCATGAAATTTTGAACATTGACATTTCTTATAATTTAGTAACATTCTGTCCAGAGGCATTCGAATAAACTTAGGGGTAGGGGTACCCCTAGGGGTAGGAAAATGGGTACCCCTAAGGGTATGGCTAGGGGTAGGGGTACCCCTAGGGGTAGTGGTACCCATAGGGCTAGGGGTAGGGGTACCCCTAGGGGTAGTGGTACCCATAGGGCTAGGGGTAGGGGTACTCCTTGGGATAGGGTAGGGAAATCAAAAGGGCTAGCCATTCACACGTCTGCCAATACCATTCTCTGTAGTTTTATATCAAAAGTGCTTGGCATTCGGAATTTTGCCTGTGATATTCTCTAATGCGTAAATTGGACATTTAAAAGGACATTTTTAAACTACAGAGAATGGTATTGGCAGACGTGTGAATGGCTAGCACTTTTGACAGAGAAGTGAAGAGCACCTGCTAATCAAGTTTTTTCAAAAATTAGGGCTGTAAGCGCGTTTTTAGGAGTGGGGATTAGTGAAGCGGGATTATAAGGAAAAGTACAGGAAAAGGGGCTATAATAATAGAACTAGTTTAGGGCGTCATCTTGTGGGTCAGAGTACAGTTATGGAAATGTTTGAAAGGACAGAGCACGCTACTGGTAATGTTTTATATTTGAAATGGATTTATAATAAATATTTGGTTTAATGGTGAAAAAGATTAGGATATACTTCTTCTCGCATCGTTTACATTTTGGTGGCAGCTACGGCTTTATCGGACGTTACGTAACATTTCTGGACTCCCCCGTTGTCACACTTCGTAACAAATGGCCGGACCCCCACCGCGTTACGTAATTTATGGACGACCCCCACCGCGTTACGTAATTTATGGACGACCACTGCACAGCTGGTTTCATGTATACAATGTCCTCCTCTGTCCTTCTTTTTGTCTGGCTCTGTCCTCCTTTGGCTACCCATGCATCTGGCAACCCTATGTTCGGTTGACCTTCAAGGTTACGGAGCGGATATTGTTTTGTTGAAAGTCTGACGATACAAGGCGTTTACGTGGATTACTCTTTGCGAGGAGAACGATTTGGAATTTTGGTTTATCGTTGTGCAACTTTTGGGTTGGAGTTTCATGGTGATCTGGCGGGAATTTCGTATTCTGGAGACGCGTCACCTCGTTGTGTGCTGATTTGTACGTTGTCCGTGGATGTGCTGTGGTGTACACTCGTGGGGAGTTTATTGACTCTTGTTGAAGCAAGCCGGTAAAGGAACTTACGTCGATTCGGTGGACTGGGATGGTCAAGTGGATATTCGAGCAAGCCTTCTACAGATGTTCAAAGGCGTGGTCAGTCTTTCCGAAAAGAAACCAAGAACCGGACATTAGAAAGGGAAGCCAAATTATCAATTCTTTGTGTTGATTGTGGTTGTTGAATTATTGAGCATTGGTATTATTTGTGTTGATTGTGGGTTTTGGAATTATTGTGAATTTGAGGTGTAGTGATTGTTAATTTCAATATTGTGTGTGATTATTGGGTAGAGGTATTGAATTCTTAAATTGTTTTGTGATAGTATTGAATGTGATTTTTGATATGGATCAATTATCAGAGAAATCCGAAATGATGATTTTCATTGAAATGTTGATGCAGGAAGAACGAGACAGGATAAGGCGTGAAGAGCAGTGGAGAAAAGAGGCGAAGGATAGAGAAGAGCAGTGGAGGAAAGAGGAACAGGCTATGGAAGAGAATTAGAGGAGGAAAGAGGAAAAGGATAGAGAAGAGCAGTGGAGGAAAGAGGAACAGGCTATGGAAGAGAAGAGGAGGAAAGAGGAAAAGGATAGAGAAGAGCAGTGAAGGAAAGAGGAACAGGCTATGGAAGAGAAGAGGAGGAACGAGGAAAAGGCTAGAGAAGAGCAGTGGAGGAAAGAGGAACAGGCTATGGAAGAGAAGAGAAGGAAAGAGGAAAAGGCTAGAGAAGAGCAGTGGAGGAAAGAGGAACAGGCTATGGAGTACCAGAAGAGGAAAGAGGAGAAGGCTGTGGAGGAGGTGAAAGAGGATCCAACGGTGAGGCAGAAATCAGAGACGATGGTTTTCATAGAAATGTGTGTGGAGAAAGAACAAGAAAGAATAAGGCGGGAAGAGCAGAAGGAACAAGAAAGAAGGCATGAGGAGAAGCGAGAGTTAAGAAGGCAAGTTTTTCTTAATTTAGAATGTGATAGTGAAATTGAGAGTGATAGTGAAATTGAAAGTGATAGTGAAGTTGAGAATTCACTGGATGGTAGAATTGCTAATGAACCTGTTGTGATAAAACTTATTGATGAGATTAGTGATTGCATTGTATCGTTTGGCATTTTGATGGATGTGGAAAGTAGTGGTTTTGTGACAGTTGATTTGATTAGCAGGTGCTCTTCACTTCTCTGTCAAAAGCGCTTTTGACAGAGAAGTGAAGAGCACCTGCTAATCAATTTTTTCCAAAAACTAGGCCACTACCTCTTGTAGATCAAAAGTGCTTGGCATTCAGAATTTTGCCTGTCATATTCTCTAATGCGTAAATTGGACATTTTGAAGGAGATTTTTAAACTACAGAGAATGGTATTGGCAGACGTGTGAATGGCTAGCACTTTTGACAGAGAAGTGAAGAGCACCTGCTAATCAAGTTTTTTCAAAAATTAGGCCACTATCTCTTGTATATCAAATGTGCTTGGCATTCAGAATTTTGCCTGTGGTAATTTCTATTGCGTAAATTGAACATTTTAAAGGACATTTTTAATCTACAGAGAATGGTATTGGCAACATTAGGCCTACTCATGGGGATGAACAATTGTTCCAGTTTTCATCACAATCTGAGATGGTGACGTCCGATTTTATTCAAAGGCGTGTTGATTTGATGCGGAATTACTCTTTTCGCATTTTAGTTTCGGAGGAAAAGCTAAATGAAATGATAATATTCATATCCGTACACTCTATAAGCACAATTATTGCTTAGTATTGTTTATTTGGCACTGTATCGATTGTCATTTGTCTACGTACTGCAGCTGAAGCGGAATTTTTTACAAATTATCCATAGTAACAGCCAAACCCTAAATAATCATATATTCGCAATGGGCCCTACCATCTGCTTCGATACATTATAGAACAATCACCAATCGCTCTACCCCTGCCCCCACCTCTTCTTAAAACTATTCCAATCTATCCACCCATTACTGAAGGGAAATTTTGGTGAAACAGTTCTTTCCTTGTTATCCATCCTTTCCCGATTGAAATTAGAAAATTTTCGGGTGGAAGTAGGCCTAGCCCATGGCATTTATTTCAATAATACCCCGTTTTATTAGAAATCTTACAATGCAAAATCTCTCACGTTTTGAAAATTCATTTCGAATTATTTTCACACAAATTCTCCCATAATTAAAGGCCAGCTGCATGTTTTAATGGCCCCCTCCAGCCTGCTTCGATCCGTATTAAAGCTAGCGCCTATCAACTCCCCTATTTTCGCCAAATATAACGCTTCAATTTCATCTACCTTCCCTCCCATCTTTAGCGTCTAACAAGCCTTAAATTCAAAACGGTCGCGCATTTCGAAATTCGTGTTAGGCCTATGTAGGGCCTAGCCATCATTTACTTTACTCCAGAGGTATTCGATTAAGTTCTATAAAGGACAAAATTTACATGACTGGTACCCGAGTGCCAGGTAAATTGAAAACAAGAAATATAAAAAAATGTTTCGCGAGTATTAGGAAAATGTTATTTATCGTTTCGGTATCTTCGCGGGCCAATCCGCATCCCTTTGCGGGCCGGATCTGGTCCGCGGGCCGCCATTTCGATACCTCTGATTTACTCTCAGGCTTGGGTTATTGGGTTATACATTCAAACAAATTGATCAGTCCGATAATTCTGCTGCATACAGTTTAATGAGGATTGTATTCAAGTGCTTGGATAAAACAAAGAACTGTATATACGCTTACAGTGTCTCTACTGTGCAAACAAGCGAACAGCGTTCCCGAAAGCCAACAGTAAGCATTGTGCGCAGTGGCGCTGAAAGAATGTCAAAAATTGTTCAAGTATCCTAACTCACGCTATTCTTATATCGTTCTTCCATTCTAATTATTAACCGCATCGCTTCCTTATTACTTTCGATCTTATGCGGTCACAGCTCCAGCATTTCTGCTTAAGTTGATTAATTAATTAAAGTTAAACTGTGGTCCATAATTATAGACGAACTAGCTATATATATTATAACAGGTTACTAAAAGAGCCATGCAGTCAGGAGGGCGTAGCGACGGGAGATGTCGGTATTTATACCACCACCACCCCAAAAAATCAGACTACCTTGACATTTTTAATGTGTTTTTAAGATTTTCACAGTTTTTAAGATTTATACCCCCAAATCACATTATACCCCCTCAAATCAAATCCATGGCTACGCCCCTGAATGTACCCTAAGTAAGCAAGTAAGTAAAATCTATGGATTTATATAGGGCCTAGCGCTTTTGTAGCAGAATAATTGCGTATTCTTAGGCGCTTGAATGTAAAGACCTATGCGTGGTTTTAGGGGGTCGACCGTAACGTTTATTTGCAACATGCATCAAGGCGCCCGAAGGTTCCCCACGACATTCTATGATCATTAGGCCGCTGACCCAAGCAGATAAAAGCCGATAGCTGCACTGCATAGAACTGGCACCGTTCCCATGTATTCTAGATCGTGAATCAAAGAGCATGTGCCTTCTCGGTATCAATTCTACAGTGTTGTTATCTCACTGACTGTCTATAAACGGTATCTCGCTTTTTGGAATCTCACAGTTATAATCAGGTGAATCCTTTTACGGCATTTTCTCACACCTCGAGAGAGAGAAAACCTGAGTAAATTGTGTCGCTATATATATATATATATATATATATATATATATATATATATATATATATATATATATATATATATATATATGTTCTACAATTTTAGATAGTATGTTCACTTTGAAGCGGCGCGTAAAATGTGTCATTTAGCTGGAACACAGGCGATCACTCTATGATTGTAAGAGTACAGCAGACACTATTTTTCTCATCGCTGATCAATTCGCGCGCGATCAGCTCATATGCAGCGGTGCGGTGCTCTCTAGAATGCCAATCGCATTCTAGTTTTAGAATCCGAGACGTGACAGTCTGCTCGGAAGCTTGGAAATTTTGAAAATCTTCGAACTTGCTCGCTTTCTCTCGGTGCTTTTTTGAGGGGGGAGGGGGTCGATTTTCGAACGACGCACCCTTGACCCTATCCTTGGCACCCTGTGCCATCAACGTCTCGCACGACTCAGCGCCAATATGCTGGTACTGAGACTGCTGGAAAGACTGGTCATATACATAGACACTACAGAGCATCTGACGGATGATGTCGGAGTTCTACTATAGTTCCGAGACTTGATCGTTCGCCGGAGCAGTCGCAGTTTTCGGATTGTCGTTGGTTCCGTGAAATTCGACCCTTGCGTTGTTATCGTGCGGCGTGCGATTGTCCTGTTTCGTGCCGCCGCCGCCGTCGCCGCGGACAATCGCATTGAGACTGGACCGCGACTGTTTCGGGGTGTCGTTGACAGAGGTGTGCGCCGTGGCCGCCCAGGTGCTGTCAACCTGCGGCGAATTCTCTATCTGCATCACGTGGTCGAGTTTCGAGTCCCGTTTCTATGACGACGCACACAGAACGGAAGTGGAAGTTATTATGAACGATAAACCGAATTGCAATAAAAAATATTGTAATTAGAATTGAAAAACAAGAGAATGAGAACTCTTCCGAATGTTGGACCCAAATTATTTCGATAGCTTTTACATTAACTATAGCTACTTACCAGGGTGCGATTTGTGACCTGGAGCAGTGGGGGGATATGTCGAGCTTGGGGGGAAGTAGTTGTTGGGAAATGTAGCAGTGTGGGGGATGTAGTGGTGGGGGATGTAGCAGTAGGGGGATGCAGTTTGGCAGTGGGGGGCGGAAGATTGCCCCCTTCCCCCGCAAATCGCGCCCTGCTACTTACTATACTTGCGAAAATAAAGCACACAGATTGTGACTAATGCTTGGCAAGGTTATACAAAGCCATTGTGCTGTTTCAATGGTTCAACTGTAGCAAAGAACGCGTTTTTAGCGATCACTTGGAACTACTGTATAGTCCGAATAAGTACAACATTTTGTGTTCAACTGTACTTTTTGCCAATCTCAACGGTTTGTGTAAATTAAAGCAGTCTTTAAGTTAGGATCAGTAACGTTAGAAAGTATTTCTTAATCGTTATATTGTTATTCTTCTTTATATATATATATATATATATATATATATATATAATATTAAAATCCTTATTCTGTATGTCTGTTACCTTCAAGCGTTCTGATTGGTTGACTATTGGTAGACGGTTTAGACCGTTTAGTCCTTACGTCGCGATGCGTTGGTGGACGATGTTCGAAGACGACGTTGCTAAACAATTGTTCGTAGAATCGTAGCTTAGCACGGTTTAGTCGAGTCATTGCAGCGTCAGAGGGCTGGGCGTGCGACGACGTTGCTATTGGTAACAATTGTTCGCAGCCTGAGGTAGTTGCGCAATTTTAACGTACATTTTAACGTACACAAAAATACGTGTACAGCGTCACAAATGGTGACAGTTGCGTGATTTTAACGTACATAGGCCTAATTATTACGTGGCGCAGAGCTTGGCTATATCATTGAAATGTTGTTCAGCATGAATTCAATGATTGGGTATATATAGGTATTGGATTAGTATTATCCTGCACTGCGAGCGAAGCGAGCATATTTATATATATATATATATATATATATATATATATATATATATATATATATATATAATATTATATATATATAAATGAGAGAATTGGAACTCTGAAGATTTTCGGCAAATAAATTGATATTGAAACTAAAAAAATAGATGCATAACTAAAATTGACTAAAAAATATTGTCTAAAATATAAAAGATTATATCGTTCATGATTGTCTGTATTTACACTCATTCGCTAAAACTCCAAGTGGGTGGGGGTGGGGGTCATCGACACAGGAGCTTGTGGGGTTACTGACCCAAAGGTCGGTGAGCGTCAATGACCCATGGGTTGAGTGGGGGGGGGGGTTGTTGATTCAAAGATAGGTGGGGGTCATCGGCTTCCAGGGCGGGAATCAGGGAGGTGGTTGTCTCCCGTCGATCGAGGCATGAGGGAATTTCGACAGGGATCTAGGGAGAGTGGAGAGGGTAGATGGGGGAGGGGAGTGGTCCACCGCCACCGGACGCCGCTTTTCGTCTCCATAGCAACGCGTTCTGTTTCTATTTGGTGCTAGATAAATTCAGACTCGTGCAATTAATTATAGAAACACAAGGATTCAGATGTTCACATGTCTGCGTCTGTTTGTGACTTCGTTTTGTCTGTCCTCCTGTCTGTTCCTGAGTCTGTCTATGAGTCTGTCTGTCTGTCTGTCTGTCTGTCTGTCTGTCGGTCGAGACTGTCGTTCTTTAAGTCTATCGATGTTTGAGGTCATTTGGTTGAAACATATTTCTTAGCGCCTTTCCTCTCTCTCTCTCTCTCTCTCTCTCTCTCTCTCTCTCTCTCTCTCTCTCTCTCTCTCTTTCTCTCTCAGACTCTTTTGCCTCCCTCTCTCTCTGTCTCTGTCTCGCTGTCGCATTGCCTATTGATTTATTTGTCTGCACTTTGAGTAGTTGTGATGATGATGATGACGACGACGACGATTATCATCATCATCATCATCATCATCATCATCTGCGAATGAATGTCAGCGACGCTTTTAATCAGTTTGGCAACTGATGCCGATCGAAGCGCCACATAAATTCCTCTTCCTTTATTCGCATTCAATGGACGCCGTGATCCACTTCCGCTCTGGAAATGTCATCTGACACATCCACCCTCCCCTCCTCCACCCTCCCCTCCTCCCTCTTTAATGGCAATTACAACTGCCAGAGATTGCCTCTTGACACGATGCCTGACTGACTGACTGACTGACTGACTGACTGACTGACTGACTGACTGACTGACTGACTGACTGACTGACTGACTGACTGACTGACTGACTGACTGACTGACTGACTGACTGACTGACTGACTGACTGACTGACTGACTGACTGACTGACTGACTGACTGACTGACTGACTGACTGACTGACTGACTGACTGACTGACTGACTGACTGACTGACTGACTGACTGACTGACTGACTGACTGACTGACTGACTGACTGACTGACTGACTGACTGACTGACTGACTGACTGACTGACTGACTGACTGACTGACTGACTGACTGACTGACTGACTGACTGACTGACTGACTGACTGACTGACTGGTTTCATTCGATCGCCGATTTAAATACGATATCTGAGTCTATAGTTGACTGTATGTTATCACGACTTACTGAAATATCAACATAGGATTTGCCCTTCGCGGAATTTAGAATAGACTCATTACGAGTCTTCGTTTCTATATTTAGCGAA
>CM030837.1:1222931-1245431 GCA_018105865.1 Metaphire vulgaris | reverse complement strand
GCTCTCCCAGCGACCCCCCATCCCCTACCCCCTCACTCTGCTTCTCGGTTGGTTTAGGCACGAGTGCTTCTGTGTCAAGAGACTTTCCATGCCACTGTCTTTCTATGTCTCTCTCTGTGTGTCTGTACGTCTGTTTGTCTGTCTGTCTGTCTCTCTCTGACTCTCTCTGTCTCTCTGTGTCTCTTTCTGTCTCTCTCTCTGTCGCTCTGTGTTTCTCTCTCTCTCTCTCGTGGTAATCTGTTGCGGTCCACTGGTGTTTTAATCTTGGTCAACACACAACGTAAGACTACGTCTTATGTTCTGCAATGTCAGGCCTCTCCCCCTCCCACCCCACACCCCCCCCCCCACTCAAGCCGTTCCACAAGAAACGACCGTCTTACAAACTCCTGATAAGAACACACACAGACACACACACAGACACACACACTGACACACACACAGACACACACACAGACACACACGCAAGCAAATAGACGCGAACAACGGTGGCGACACTGCTGCAGCGCAGACCAGTGCCTAATAATATATAACGAAGCGCTATAAAAATCCGCCTCTTCAGCCGTCGTGCGGGTGCGTTTTTGCTCCGACACGAGAGAGAGAGAGAGAGAGAGAGAGAGAGAGGCAGAGAGAGAGGCAGAGAGAGAGAGAGAGAGAGAGAGAGAGAGAGAGAGAGAGAGAGAGAGAGAGAGAGAGAGAGAGAGAGAGAGAGAGAGAGGCAGGCAGAGAGCGCGCGTTTTCTGTCTACGGTCTCTTATAATTAGCTCCGGTGATAAATTTACTGACGCTCTGACGATGAAAGTACGTAGGATGTGCACGAACATCTCATCGCCGACGCTCAGCATATGTTGACTTCGGCTGTCTGTCTGTCTGTCTGTCTATTTGTGTGTGTGGGTGCATGTGTGCATGTGTCTGTCCGTTCGTCTGGTTGCAATTCCGATGTTTTCTGAATGCGCGTTCAAATCGGCAGAAATATTTCAGCCGAGGGAATTCCAGGGAAATAATCTCCCCCCCCCAATGCAGTCGGTCCAGTAATCAGTATTACCTGTTGTCCTCTGGCGATACATACTATAGAAATGATCCCTACAGTCGGGAAGATAGCAGAGTGGTAACAACGTTGGACGTCGGAGCAGGAGGTCGCGAGTTCAATTCCTGCAGGAGCCCCTAAGGTCGACTCAGCCTTACTCGTTAGAGGGCGGCTATAACGTCAAATTGAGGAGCAGCGTTCGCTGCGAAGTAAAGCGCGGGCCTAGACGTTTGACTGGCAACCTACTCTGGGTTAATGACGTATGCCAACCGCGTCGCTGTTTGCCTAAGAGACAGGAGATCAGCACCGGACCCAACGTTCGAATCCGGGCAATGGAAAACTTTACTTTTGCTTTAATGTAGTCGATATGGCCAACAGCCACGCCGCTAAAATTCTCAGATCGGTCGATCTCATGCACTGCGCCTCGTATCTGGAATGATCATCCGTCAGAAATCCGAAAGATCGATAACTCTGGTTCTCCTCAGTCCATAAATCAGTCACCATTGGCCACCATCACTCCACAAACTTCCCGAAAACAATTTAATTAAAACTATTCTTTTCAAGAAATCCTATAGCGAAATCCTTACTAGAGGCCTGTATTCTACCCGCCGCAAATTTTGTTATCATGTTCCATAGAAATATTTTTCTGCGACTGCCTATACCTGGATCAACAACCTTGACCACAACAGACTACGGATTACGAACTATGGACACTTTACCCAGATTGGGCGCTCCTGAATAAGCGGGTGCATTGCAGAGCCAAGCCTTCGAGCAGCGCTATAGAAATTTCTTCTTACTTACTTATAGCGATAAACTAAGGGGACGCCAATCGTGTGTAGTCATCTTTTACCCTCGCTTTTAACTCTTAAGTTTCCGAATGTCAGAAATAAATAGACGCAAGAACTGAGAACTAGATTGTATACATATATAGAAAGATATATAGAGATATAGAGACAGAGACAACGAGAGAGAGACAGACAGACAGACAGACAGACAAACAAATACAGAGACATACAAAGAGAGAGACAGACAGACAAGGAGAGATACAGAGAGACAGACAGAAAGACAGACAGAGAGCGAGAGAGAGAGAGAGAGAGAGAGAGAGAGAGAGAGAGAGAAAGCAGAGACTGAGAGAGACAGCCAGAGACAGAGACAAAGAAAGAGACAGATAGACTGACCTTTTGAGCCTTTCGTTTGTCGGACCTTTGGTTCTGGTGGTAGATTCGACTGAAGTTGGAAACGATGACTGGAACTGGAAGAGCGATGACGAGGACTCCGCTCAGCGAACAGACTCCTCCGACGATCTTTCCAGTCACGGTCCTTGGCACCATGTCGCCGTACCTATGACGGTAGGACAGAGAAACAGACAGAAAGACACACGCACAGCGTCAACGAAACAGACAACGCAACGCACAGATGCAGGCAATGGGAATGGGTCAAAATGGACCATCGATATATATATATATATATATATATATATATATATATATATATATATATATATATATATATATATATATATATATATATATATAGTCGATGGGTCGTTACTTTGATGGTCAGATCAGCTGCCATATGACTAGTTTAGGGGCAGATTAAGCGGACATATATACGTTTGGTCAGGATTTGTGCAAATTCAAACACATTTTTAAAACTTATTTCGTCCTCTTAGAAATCGATTTGAACCACTATATTGAGTCATTGTCTTTAGCATTTTTCACTACATCGATATCAATCCGAATTGTAAACTTAGGCCATCGCCTTATGTATTTAGAGCCCCTCAAGCCTGCCAAGGCCCGATGTTACATAATGCTATAATAATGCCGAGTATTTGAGAAAATACAACCGCACATTTGAAAGTTATTTCGTCCTGTTATAGATCGAATTCAAGCACCATATTCAGCCACTATCTTTAGCATCCATTACTACATTTGTATCAATCGCTTTTGCATTTAAAACGGCTCATCCATGACAACCCTCGTTATTCCATAATGCTAATAATGCAGAGTATTTGAGCAAATACAACCGCACATTTAAAATTTATTTCGTCCTGTTATAGATCGAATTCAAGCACCATATTCAGCCACTATCTTTAGCATCCATTACTACATTTATATCAATCGCTATTGCAAACATAGGCCATCACCTTTTGCATTTAAAACGGCTCATCCATGACAACCCTCGTTATTCCATAATGTTAATAATTCACAGGATAATCGTAGGTCAATGGGTCTTGACCACGACCCATCACAAATGGATACTGGCATTGTAAGTTTTGCATCTACCCTATGGAACTGACGCGATTGTTGACTATCTGCTGTGTTGGTGAAATTTTTGTTCTTGGTTTGCTCTGTAGTATTTTATAATTGTAGTATCACACGGGTCATGACGTCAATGGGTTAGGTGCAGACTGCAGAACTATAAATTTTGCCTTTATAAACATTAAATAGCTTAATTGAAAGTAAATTATTGAACAAACCCAAAAGTAAATAAAAATAATGGTTGAATTTTTATCACTTCCTGATATAAACAAAGTAAGTAAGTGCAAAATCTGGTTAATTTCTTGTTTATGTATATATATATATATATATATATATATATATATATATATATATATATATTATCACATAACGTCGGAGACAGAACGTTGGATATATATATATATATATATATATATATATATATATATATATATATATATATATATAGCGAGTCGTGAGTGACCAGGACAACGAGAAATGACAGCATAAACTTTCTTTGGTTGGTTGGCAGTGTTCTGTGAGACATTCAATTATTGTTTTTGTCAGTGGGGAGTCAACGACACTTCTGACCGACCGAAGTGTCGCAGGGGGCAGAGAGGGAAATCGAGGAATGACCTTTCGAGAAATGAGCTAACGAACTTTCACCGACTGAAAGAGAAAACCTCTGTCATGCAGTTGTTCGTGAAAAGAACTCGGCAAAATCTGAAAATATGACGGTTTGCGGATGTCAAGAGGCCAGACACCAGCAGAGGCGGATCTAGGGGAGGGCAAGGAGGTACACATGTCCCCTGGCGCCGAGGTGAGGGGGCGCCAATATTGGATATTTGGGTAAGTGAAATGCACAATAAAGTAGAAGAAACACTTGCGAGGACCTTTTTTTGCTCGTCAGCACTATATGAAGAGAGAGTTGAGGGGCGCCGAAAACGATGTGTGGACCTTTTTTGCTTGTCAGTTGTTAGGCGCGCCAACGTACACTTTGTCCCCGGGCGCCGAATACCCTAGATCCGCCTCTGGTAGTTTTAAAATGTCCAATTTACTCAATAGAGAATACCACAGGCAAAATTCTGAATGCCAAGCACTTTTGATATACAAATGATAGTGCCCTAATTTTTTTAAAAAAACTTTGTTACTAGGGCCTGTTCACTTGCCTGTCAAAAGTGCTAGCCATTCACACGTCTGCCAATACCATTCTCTGTAGTTCAAAAAAGACAATTTGACCAATAAAATGTTCAAATTAAGCAATAGATAATGCCACAGGCAATATTCTGAATGCCAAGCACTTTTGATATAAAAGAGATAGTGGCCTAATTTTTCAAAAAAACTTGATCACTAGGTCCTCTTCACTTGCCTGTCAAAAGTGCTAGCCATTCACACGTCTGCCAATACCATTCTCTGTAGTTTACAGAGGCGGATCTAGGGGAGGGCAGGGGGTTCACATGTTCCCCGGGCGCCAAGGTGAGGGGAAGAAACACGTGCGTGGACCTTTTTTTGCTCGTCAGCACTATATGAAGAGAGAGTTGAGGGGCGCCGAAAACGATGTGAGGACCTTTTTTGCTTGTCAGTTGTTAGGGTCGCCAACGTACACTTTGTCCCCGGGCGCCGAATACCCTCGGTCCGCCTCTGGACACCAGTCGGACGTTTTCATCTCTCGGAAGAAAAACCGTTCCAGCATCTGTCAAGCGAAAGACCTCAAAATTCATACAGTTTTTCCACTGTTGCAGAATCGAATATCGGACACCAAAACGAAGGACAGACAACCAGTGGCGCCTCCAGGATTCCGGAAAGGGGGGTGGCATATCGAAAGTTTCGGTTGACAAAGTCTCCGACGAGAAAAAACAAGCCCGTCGAGAAGTTACTTCCATCATGCCACTAACCCTCCCCTCCCCTCCCCTCCACTCTTAAAATTTCTCAACGGCTTTGCGCAACTCCCACGAACGGTCCCAGCCCCCTTCCCCACCGTGGCTGCGTCAATGTTGACAACCCACTATATATAGACAAACAAACAGGGTTGCCGTTTTCCAATCGAATAATACTATCGTCCTATAGCTCCATGGCTAACGGTGTCTGCAAATTAAGCGAAGTAATAGGGCCTATCGTTGACCCTATAGGGTCTATCGTTTGCATTTGACTCTTATTCGCTATTGCATTTCAAATGTTACGTCACTCGAGTGATATGTCAATCATCAATGCTTCGTTTATTAGATACGCTGCATTTCGAATGAACCGCGTCGTCACTCATATCGTCACAATCGTCGGTGATGTGATTGGGTTAAAACTGTTGTCACTCAAATGACAGTTTCTTGCGATGTACGTCGTTCAGGTGACGTGTCACTGCTCAGAGGATCGGTCACTCACAAATGAATGAGTTGGAGGAAACGAAAACTGATCGGGGCGTGACAAAAAAAAGTGGGCGATAATGGCGGTCTAATAAGATCCCTCCAAATGAAATCGTTTTGCAAGAATCCTACAACAATAAGCGGCCACTGCATACTATACTTTCACTTGCGATATTTTACTAACTAACTTACTTACTTACTCGCTCGCCTACTTACTTACTTACGAGAAATATTCTAAGTGTTTCGTTGTGAAAACTGCGCTGTTTGTCAGAGTCTGTCCGTCACGTGACTTAATGCGCGGTAATTAACGCTTCCCGCGAAGAAAGAATCCGCATCAGGAGCGCTCTAAACAGGTCGTCTGCGTGGAAGAGACCGGGAAACGCCGAACGGGGACGACGAGGGAAGGCAGACGAGTCGACACGCCTCGGCTCGGGCACCGTCAAAAGTCCCACGGCAGACGACAACGATAATAATTAATTATTATTCCACCGTCAATGGAACAGAAGAGAGGCGAGCAGTCGAGCAGGCAGACAGACTGTCGAGGTCACTTCGTGCACGTTCAGTGCAACGCCGACGCGGTCAGAGAAGCAGCAGACGGAGAGAAGGAGAGAGAGGGAGAGATAGACAGAGGGACGGAGGGAGGGAGGGAGGGCTGGGGAGGGAGAGGAATTCGGTGCGAGTCCTTCGAGAGCTTTGCACAGTATGACTTCTCTCCTTTCTATTCTTCAAAAACCCAAGCTCTCCCTTTGATGAAACAGACCGACTGCTTTTAAGCATGGACCCCTCCCACCCCCCACCCCCACTCCCATTATAAGACTCTCGACGCGCTAAAACCAAGCGACTTCTAACAAAGTATTCACTGATACAGGAAGCGGCGCTCATAAACGCGGCTCTGAGTAGAAAAAAAGGCGATATATAAATTAAATTACTCTGCATTGTGATTGTGTGTGCCTTAAAATAGAACCTTAAAATAGAATATAAATTTTTGTGTGTCATAGGACTATTAGAAGTTGACATTAATGTAAATATTATAATTTGGTTGATATCATATCAATATATAGAATTATACTCATAAATTTACACACACACACACACACACACACACACACACACACACACACACACACATATATATATATATATATATATATATATATATATATATATATATATATATCAAGTCAGTCCAACACATGCTTCAAGTACCTCAAGTACACCAATACAAGTACTCGATACGTCAATGCAAGTACAACGATTACGATTAGTTAAGAACCAAATATTTTAAATAATTTAATTTTAATATGGCGCATCGAATGATCGAACAGACATTGTGCACAAATATTGGGCATAGACTCCATCAGATTAAAATTGCGAGACTAGGGAGGGCTCTGTCTTTGTTTCCTTGCACAGCAAACTATTCATCTTACTTACTTATAATTAAATTGCAAGTTTCTGGACAATGTCAGTATATTCTGTCGCTCTATTGATCTGTCTGCGTCCGGTCAAATTTCCACAACGTTAGGAACTTAGGACCGCGTTCGAACGAATAATAGAGGCAACACCGACGAAAAAGATGGAATAAATGGGAGATATCGCAGAACCAGAATGCAATCCGCGGACTTTGCGCAGTCCAATCGACAGAGATAACGAAATTCTATCAGAGGGGCGTAACGGGCTTATCTCTCTCTCTCTCTCTCTCTCTCTCTCTCTCTCTCTCTCTCTCTCTCTCTCTCTCTCTCTCTCTCTCTCTCTCTCTCTCTCTCTCTCTCTCTCTCTCTCTTATCGCAAATCATTTTCATGCGATGATCTCGCTCTAAAACAGATCAGCTTATAAGTTACATCCCGACTGGCACTTACTTTAACAAAAACACAGATTCTATTCTATCGAGACAATTTATATAGCGCAGTATCATGGCTAATAGTCAAAAACAAGAGCGCGTTACAACATCAGCAGCAAACATACTGGGTAGTTACTGGGTACTAGGCCACAGAATGGGGGCCAAAAATTTTGATCGGCCACATTCCTGCAAAGGCCATACATTGTAGGCCTCTATATATATATATATATATATATATATATATATATATATATATATATATATATATATATAAACTGGCCAAGGACCACCCCAGTGAACTAATTTATTTTTGATCGTCCGCCACCAACCTCCTCCCCACAGGACGTCGAAAATTTAGGGGCACGATTAATCCCAGCCCCGATATCTTTTTTGACAGATTGGCTAAGAGAAACAGACTAGGTTTAACGCGAGAGAGACAGACAGACAGACAGACGGAGTCAGACAGACAGAGAAACAGACAGACGGAGGGAAGAGAGACAGACATACAGAAACAGACATACAGAGACAGAGAGAGAAAGAGAGACAGAGAGGCAGACAGACAGATAGATAGACAGATGGAGGGAAAGAGACAGAGAGACAGAGAAACAGACAGACAAACAAACAGACAGCGGGATAGAGACAAATACACAAAGACAGAACGACACGTAGAGACAGAGACAGACAGAGACAGACAGACAGACAGTTTAATTATTTACTCTAAGGATATTCTATATCATCGTAAACAGTAATTGGTCTCTTAAGTCTTAACGACGTGTCGTTGTCTCTCTGTCTGTTTCGTCATCATTTGTTGTTGTCCACTCCATCATCACATCGTCTGCTTCCATCATTGTCTCATTTCGTTGTCGCCGGCGTCTGTTATCTCTCTCGAGTCGTTTTCGTGTTAGTCGTCATTATCATCTTCGTCGTTGCTGCGGCCACTCATCTGCCTCTCTTCTCTGTGTTGTAATTTGCAATTGGTTTATGCTATTAGAGTTTGTTACGTGTAAATACTGGTAGAAATAAATACTCTATATCGCATTTACTCTAAATCAATTAATTAAGTTAATTTAAGCTTTGTAATTCGCGTCGTGGTTTTGTAGCGCGCATTTCATGATTGTCATTTTCTCTATTTCTAAATAAATTCAGTGTAAGAAAACTTGTACGATTTCGTCTTACTGCACCCCGTGCGTTTTGCCATCACTCGCCTCGTAACATGTCCCAGCGGAGAACTTAATGCTTTTATTCATCATTATTCCACTCGGTGAAGTTTAATAATTCATAATTCTTCACCGCCGCCGATCAATTGACGAGTGCGGGTCAAACGTCACCGGATAGAGAACGACACACACCCACACACATACACACTGTCACTTGGCACGCAAGGACCCGGTGCTGTTTGCCTGTTCACAACGACGACGTCCGTGATTTATTCGGTTACAGTGCGACAACTGTTGCGCCGGCGGTCGACGACGACAATCGCACGGGGAGCAGTAAGATAGGAAGATAGCAAGCAGATCTTTTTGTAGCGCATTTATGGCGACCGTTTTCCGCCCAAAAGGATTTCGCAGAAGCTGCTGCGTAATAAGATTCTAGCGCCTCGTTAGCATACTCTATGACAGTGGACCTACAAGTTACAACGTTAACATCTACGGCTCGTCCTCGTCATCCTCCTCCTCCCTCTCCTCCTCCTCCTCCTCCTCCTCCTCCTCCTCCTCCTCCTCTTCCTCCTCCGACATTCTCTGTCGCTCAGAGTGAACCCATGTGTGCAATTTTATACGGAGCTAATCCAGGCACGTAGGAAAACAGATTGGGTGGGGGCGTGGAGAGCTGGGAGGTTGGGGGTGGGATGGGGTGGGGTGGGGGGGGGGCGAGGAATTTGCGTTTGTGGATCTAATGTCGTCTGAGAATTAGTCTCTTTTCTCTCTCGTCAAACGTCTATCACTCGACGAACAAGAAAGCTCTAGAACTTAAAATGACGATTGATAAGACAGACAGATAGACAGATATAAAGATGGATAGATAGATGGATAGATAGATAGACAGACTTTCGGTCTTTCGGATAGGCAGAGTGACAGACAGACGCACTTACAGACGAACAGGAGAAAGAAAACAAGGACGGACGGAATGATGGATGGATGATGGATGGATGGTCGGAGAGAAAAATTAATACATATAAAGCAGTGTTTATTCTAGGCCTTCTTAGGGGGGAATTCCCCCCCCCAAGTTTGAAAATTCACCCCCAATTTTTTTAGATGTTGGCTGGGGAATGGAAATCCCCCCAAACGTGTGGAAACTCAAACCTTGTCCCCCCAAATATTTCAAAATTCCCCCAATGTCAAGAGGGCTAGAATAAACACTGCATAATTGTAAAGCAATCACGAATTCATTTGAACGCGTTTTATTACCATTTGCAACAACACACACACACACACGCACACACACACACACATACACACACTATGGCTGCTGCAACTGTAGGCCTACACGTTGGGCAGGTGACTTTAAGATAACGGCGTGATTGGAAAGAGAAGAGACTTAGAGACGACGAGAGATAGCGCAGATAATAAGGACAAGAAACTGTAGGAGGCAATATAGGCCTATGGGATGCATGGCCAGCTTCATTGTTAAGCTTCGGTTAGACCATTGGACTGTTGGAATTGCCATTCGAATCAGGAGCGTTTATCAGCGGTCAAGAGTCTTATGGATTTCAACCTCTAATCACAAAGGACAAGAACACGACTACGATTATTTACTGAAGCGACCATCGACTGGTGCTGATGTACTACTACAATGGCGCTAAAGAAGTTTACTACTACTACTACTACTACTACTACTACTACTACTACTACTACTACTACTACTACTGCTACTACTACTGCTACTGCTACTACTGCTACTACTACTTGCTGCTACTACTGCTGCTGCTGCTACTACTGCTACTGCTGCTGCTACTGCTGCTGCTGCTGCTGCTGCTGCTGCTGCTGCTGCTGCTGCTGCACCACCTGCTGCTGCACTGCACTACTGCTGCCACTGCTGCTGCTGCTGCTACTGCTGCTACTGCTGCTGCTACTGCTGCACCACTGCTGCTGCTACTGCTACTACTACTACTGCTACTACCACTAGGGCTCACTACTGCTGTACAGCACAGTACAGCTATAGTCAGTACAACTACTCCGAATCCATCGAGGTGTTTTTAAGCCAGTTCAGTTGATGGAAACTCTATACAAAACAACTAAACGACATTGTATCTTCTCTCACAAAAGCTCAATTTCCAAGCAACAATACAACAATACAAGACGATTACAGAATAATCAGTATACAAGAAACCAGCTATCTTAAGACCCTCTTATCTCTCGATCGACTTTGTATAGACATTTGACAGAGAATAGATTTCTGAAAGACTTTATAAAGACGATGAAATAGTTGACCATTTTTCGTGGCATTTCGAACGCTCTAGAATAAAATTGAAGCAGAATATATTGACTGTTCTAGTATAGTTTGATGCTATGTAGATGGGGACACAAGAAAATGTCGATATAATTCGTTTCTTCACTACTCTGAAATTTTTCATATCTATAGCTTACTGTAGCAATAGTCCTTCTGCAGGCCAATGTCAAACAGCGTATCATTTTTATAATATTTTTTGGTCTATAAAACATGTGATACAAGAAACCAGCTATCTTAAGACCCCTCTTATCTCTCGATCCACTTTGCAGACATTTGACAGAAAATTGTTTTCTGAAAGACTTTGTATAGTGTCGTTTGACAGCTCACTATTTTTCGTGGCATTTGGAACGCTCTAGTATAAAACTTAGGCAGAATATATATACTGTTCTAGTACGGTTTGATGCAATGAAGATGGGGACACAAGAAAATGTGGATGAAATTCGTTTCAACACTCTTCTGAATTTTTGCATATCTATAGCCTTCTGTACATCAATCGTAGAATATTATCATTAATGAAAAAATACAGTATTGGTGTTCTTGGTTGTGACTACAATGTTTTAGCAAGCCTTAATACTTCGTTTTGCTTCGAAATCCACATGTGTTCACAATTTTTTGAGCAACACTGTAAAACTAATCCTAGGTCGGCGGTTCATTCGTTTTCCGAACGCGCATGAGTCATCCTCTGACTCTTGAAAATAACATACTCGAAAAGACGATTCCTCCTCCTCCTCCTCCTTCTCCTTCTTGCCCTCCATCCTACAGTAAAAGCCCAATGTTGCAGCCTATATAATGATTATGATGCACGGCAGAAGAGTCAAGCATCTGAAATTCCTCCATCGGACTCAACAAAGTGGGTTTTGCAAAGATCTACAGACAGCAAGCATAGCACCTGTTGCAGGGGAAAAAGAGATAGAGAAAGAGGGCGGAGAGAGAGAAAGAGAAAGAGAGAGGTAGATAGGGACTAGTAGGTAGGGAGGGAGAGAGGGAGGGATGGAGAGTGGAGGGGGGACATACTGATCTCTGTTATGCAAGGAAACGCGTAGACTACAAATCATCGCGTCTCTCAAAATAATGTCAGCTTATTCCGGATCTTTTTCTCCAAAAGAAGATCACACGGGGATCTTCGGGGCCTATTTATATATCCGCTGTTATGAAAACAATGAAGGTAACAATCCATTGACATTCGAAGACAGAGGAGCACAGCAGCCACGATACAATCTTGCATCACCTGTCTCTTATACCTGCCCAGGTGGTCTCTCCGGCTACAGTATAGGCCCTACTGCCGGGAAAACGCACGCATATATACACGGACAACATACAGGCTGTAGGGTGGGGCAAAAAACCGGACTATATTAAATGCAAACCTAAATGTGACTAGTCCGGTTGTTTTGCGCCACCCTGTATATATTGGGTTGGAAGACAGTAGAGTTTCTGGAGTAGAAACGAAATGGGGAAACCGCACTCATCTAATCCCCAGATGGTGTAAAAAGCCATTTGGACACACACACACACACACACACACACACACACACACACACACACACACACACACACACACACACACACACATATATATATATATATATATATATATATATATATATATATATATGCCTATGTACAGTGAAGCCCCGTTATAGCGAGTGTGGCGAACAAATGGGACCGACTCATCCGAATACAGTTGCAGCGGTTATAGGCCTACCGTTGTCTATGGTTGGAGGTAGAGATGCGCTAACCGAGTAGTTTATTACTCGAGTATTTGACGAGTAGCTTAATTAACGAATACTCAAGTACTCGCGTAAAACCGGAAATACATAATTTAGCAAACGTTCCACGTCACATAATGCATAGTATTTGCTTCGTGGCTCTCATTTAACCAACGCAGAACACTAAATACAATTACAATATATATATATATATATATATATATATATATATATATATATATATATATATATGACAGGTGCAATGGGGTACCTGAGAAGAAGAAGAAGAAGAAGAAGAAGAAGAAGAAGAAGAAGAAGAAGAAGAAGAAGAAGAAGAAGAAATAATAAGAAGAAGAAGAAGAAGAAGAAGAAGAAGAAGAAGAAGAAGAAGAAGAAGAAGAAGAAGAAGAAGAAGAAGAAGAAGAAGAAGAAGAAGAAGAAGAAGAAGAAGAAGAAGATAATAATAATGATGATGACGGAGAAGAAGAAGAAGCAATGGAGCTATACACCGAAAGCACTTGTACCATGATATATATATACCCCTGTATATATATATGTATATGTATGTATGTATTATATATATATATATATATATATATATATATATATATATACAGAGAGAGAGAGAGAGAGAGAGAGAGAGAGAGAGAGAGAAGGTACTTTTCCGTGTCATGTTTCAGACGGCGTCCGTTTCACTTGATCCAGATCAGTTCCGGATGTGGGACGAGAGACAGACAGACAGACAGACAGACAGACAGACAGACAGACAGACAGACAGACAGACAGACAGACAGACAGACAGACAGACAGACAGACAGACAGACAGACAGACAGACAGACAGACAGACAGAAAAGACAGAAGACAGACAGACAGACAGACAGACAGACAGACAGACAGACAGACGATGGACAGAAGACAGACAGACAGACAGACAGACGAGACAGACAGACAGACAGACAGACAGACAGACAGACAGACAGACAGACAGACAGACAGACAGACAGACAGACAGACAGACAGACAGACAGGAGCAGCTGCAGCTGTATGCTTCTATATACATACGATCGAAAACACCTTCGAACGACCAATTCGATCTCCCGTTGGTCAAAGACAGATTTCATCGACCCTTTTGAAATAATCGATTGGGGAGACGAGGGTGTTGATAATCAGCTATTAACCTGGCTAAGGGCGATGGGGAGAGAGGGTCTGCAACGCGGGCCACTACCACTTGTGTTGCGGGCAGTGGCGCCAGACGAAGGCAGACAGCACTCGAGGAGAGAAGAGGCACACCGGAACCCACTTGTTCCCACGATCCCAAGAAGAGTGCAGAGTGCGTCTGGGGCGTCGACGCGAACGAAGTGCGGTCCTTACGAAGAGCGACGCTGCTGTATCCCATGCAGTGATTCATTCACTATATGCATAATATTAAACACTGACATTACATTACAACGCAGTATCAGTAAATATATATTACCTATTTAAGATCTTCGGAGAGGAATCGTATATACATCACTTCTGTCTTGATCCTATATATATATATATATATATATATATATATATATATATATATATGAAATTGGATGCTATAATGAGTCTACCATATTATCGGTTCTGTCTTGGTTTACTTCTCTGTGTCATGTAGACAGTTTGTTGCTAGCATACAGACAGTGGCGTCGCCAGGAATTTTTGGTTGGTGGAGGCAAAAGGGGCTAGCGTGTCAGATTCCTTACCCACCCCTCACCCCTCCACAGAAAACTTTCTCACTGGATTGTGCGCGAATCTGGTAGGTGGTCTGGGGCAGGTTGGGGGCAGTTGCCCCATTTGCCCCCCCCTGTGGCGACGCTAATGTTAGAACGCCTCCGCCATGACAACCCCCGTCATTCCATAATGCTAATAATGCATAGGATTTGTGCAAATTCAACCGCATTTTTGAAACTTACTTCATCTTGTTAGAGATCGATTTCAAGTACCATATTGAGAGATTATCTTTAGCATCCTCTAATACATCGATATCAATCGCTATTACAAACATAGGCCATCACCTTCTCCATTTAAAACGGTTCATCCATGACAACCCTCGTTATTCCATTATGCTAATAATGCATAGGACTTGTGCATATTCAAGCGCATATTTGAAACATACTTCGTCTTGTTAGAGATCGACGTCAATGACTACATTGAGCGACTATCTTTAGCATCCTTTAATACATCGATGTCAATCGCTATTGCAAACTTAGGCCATCGTCTTCTGTATTTAGAACGCAGTGGCGTCGTCAGGAATTTTTGGTTGGGGGCAAAAGGGGATAGCGTGTCAGATTCTGTACTCTCCCCTCACCCTGAACAGAAAACTATCTTACCGGATTTGCGCGAATCTGGTATGTGGTCTGGGGCAGGTTGGAGGGGTAGTTGCCCCCATTTGCCCCCCTTACCCCACGTGGCGACGATAATGCATACAGGACATAGAAATAAATCCGCGCAGAGGCAATATGTCCGCGGTGTATTTCATGGATGCTGTCGCTAGGGGGCGATGTCATGGAATCGCTGAACCGACCGAAAGAGAACGCATTATTTGCCGCCAGAGGAGGAGGAGGAAGAGGAGGAGGAGGTGTCCCAAGGGAGAGACAGATTCGGCACCATAGACGTTACAACCGGAGACAGTGCTGCTGCTGCTGCTGCTGCTGCTGCTGCCGCCTCTAACCGTCTAACGTAAACATCTATGCATGCAGTAAATACACCGTCCAATCTTTTCTAACATGGTATTTTAACACCCAAGACGCAGCAACGATGGATTGATTTCTACCCCTCTCTTTCTCTATATCTGTCTGTCCCTGTCTCTCTCTTTCTCTATCTCTGTCTTTGTCTCGTCTCTTTTCTCTCTGTCTCTCTGTCTTTGTTTCCTATGTCTCTGTTTCTCTGCCTCTGTCTGTCTCTGTCTCTCTGCTCTGTATCAGATTCTATCCTCTCTGTCTGTATGTATGTATGTCTGTCTGTCTCTGCTGTGCTTCCTGTACGTCTTTATCTTTCCTCTGTGGTCTTATAGTTGTTGATATTTTTCGCTCAGTCGTCATAAGCGCTAAATAAAGAAACAAATTGCTCGAAGTGTTGCCGCCGCTCTTTTGACCCGAGTGCAGAAGTGCCTCAACTGGATCCAACGTCCGGGTATCGACGCCACCGGATCCATTCACCAGAATCCAGATCCGGACAGAGGCGTCATATCCGGTGTCTCTTCCACCTGGCACATCGTCTAAGTTACAGACAGGAACAGGACTATACGAAATCATTACACTCCAGTCCTGCGTGCGTTAAGTCTGGATAAAAAGTGGGGGCCCAGCCCCTATACATGTACCTTCTCCTTCCACATGGTAGCCTCTCAAAGAGTGGCGGCTCTAGCCATATGCAGTGGCCCAATAGAAGTCTACGCGTATATGTACATAGACCTCTATTTATTTAGGCTATTTGTACAAAAGCGTTCCCAAATAATTTATCAGACCCAACCAATGTCAATTGCTCGCCACAATGGCATTTTCGACCGCTGCTGTTGGTTCTAACGCAATTGGTGCTGTGTGGGTAAGACTTCAAAGGCAACAGCCATGTGCAGTGTTCTATTCTTATCTTGTCTTCTTGTGTTTTATGCAGCGACATTAGCAGCAGAACAAGAAGAAAAAAACACTCAACAGACACACGCACACACACACACAAAACTGCGCTACACGAAATGCGTCGGTTGTAGTGAAGCAGATTAGACGCCGAATATTAATCTGGTCTCCTGACCTTCCATTCGGCGCATCCGCTGGGGAGCGCTGACCCAGGCCCTGTTTCCTCATTATCCTCCCCTTCCCCTTCCTCCTTCTCCTCCTCCTCTTTCGCCTCTTCCTTCTCCTCCTCCTTCTTCTCCTCCTTCTTCCGCGTGGAAATCTACTCCGGTTTCTATATGGTGGCATGTTGTCTATCTATAGTGCGACATTGAAAAGCGAAGAAGGACATAACAGATGGTGGTCAACAATGAATATGAAGCTACTATACTGCTGCTATACTACTTACGAAAGCGCCATATAAAGTCGCGACATTTTACTTACTTACTTGCTGTTTCAAGGTTTCTCATCTAGCGTCGCAGATGAATCTGCCTTTACCTAACAATTGTTTGACCTTCAACGGTAAACGTATTTTCAATTCTCAACAGCAGCAGTCGCCGCATGGATGATAAAGAATTCAAGAAAAACGAACCAATCTCGACAGAGAGAGAGAGAGAGAGAGAGAGAGAGAGAGAGAGAGAGAGAGAGAGAGAGAGAGAGAGAGAGAGAGAGTCGTAATCGTGTTTTTCTACTAGAATTTCAATGTGCCGTCTCCCGGAAACGGCGGATCGAGCGAACCGCATCGTTTATGCTGCGCTACTCTCACTCTCTCTTTTTGCATCGCCGGCTCCGTCCGTTTTCCCACCCGGTTCGACACCGGTTCGGTGATATTAACGTCGAGCGACAGTCGCCATTTAATTATTGGCCATCGAGACGAACTATCGCAGACTATACTACGACAACCGTCCAATCTGTCTAACCACCTCACCCCACCCCCACCCCACCCCAAAAAAACAACTGAACATCAAACCGTCCATAGATTTAATTTATCTAGCGCTCTTTTTCCAACAGAGAGCTTCCACGTCGAAAAAAGAATTGTCGACGACTCGACGTACGCAATAAAGTAGGCCTATCACAGACCTTTCTGTTCAAGTGAAAGATTATTAGGGCCCCTATATATATATATATATATATATATATATATATATATATATATATATATATATATATATATATATATGACTGCCATTACATATATTACTCTGACATATATATATATATATTATACATATATATGTCAGAGTAATATATGTAATATATACATGTAATGTGTATATATATATATATATATATATATATATATATATATATATATATATATATATATATATATATATTATTACCCTGACACACATATATCTCTATGTATATATGTGTCATATATGTAATGGCAGTCTTTGCCCGGGGCTATGTTGTTATTACCTTCAGCCTAACTAAACTATCGACTATAAATTCTGTATGAATTTTCGACAACTGCCTCTGCGAGAAACACTCAGAGTTCAGCATTTGCAGCTAGGAAAGAGACAGACAGACAAACAGGCAGACAGGCAAACAGACAGAGATAGACAGACGATGACAGAGAAAGACTATCCACTTGAATGGCAGTAATACTAGGATAAAATTTTAATGTCTCTATGTGCCTGTTTGTTTGTGTGCCTTACGGTCCCTTACCTGTGTGTGTGGCTGTGTGCCTGTCTGTCTGTCTGTCTGTGTGTTAGGGTGACTGTATTACTAGACGTGCTGGAGTTGTCATAGCAACGACCGAACTGCGAATCATTTTTAAGATAAAGTCGCTAACGGCAAACTTGAACGCTATAGGTTGATTACTACTACTATAATGATAGCGAAGATGATGATGACGAAGATGAGGATGATGATGATGATGATGACGGCGACGACGATGATGATAAGAAAAAGAAGCAGAGGCTGTTGGTGGTTGTCATTATTATATACGATTCTACCAATTGAAGGCAACAGTTCTTCTGCCAAAGCATAAGCAGCAGATAGAGACTGCGCTTACAACAATAGGAAGCCTTCCATGCATGGAGAGAGGATTCAAACGCGTCTATATGCACTCGATGGTCCGCTCTTTCAATAATTACCGATTGCAACGCCACGAGAGCCACAAAGACCAAAGCAAGACAGCAAGACAAAGGGCAAGACAAAGGGCAAGACAAAGAAGGCAACAGATCGCCATTTGGTGTCTTTCAACTGGGTCCAGAAAAGATAACGACGAAGCAACCTCAAAAAGGTCAAACGAACGCGAGAGAGAGAGAGAGAGAGAGAGAGAGAGAGAGAGAGAGAGAGAGAGAGAGAGAGAGAGAGAGAGCAGTAACTGATAAGCACGAGATGCAGAAGATGAAAGATGAAAGGTCTTTTAAACTAAATTAATGAAAATGTTTCTGAGGATAAATTCAGAAGAAGCTGAGGTGGGGGGGTGAGGGGGAATTTGATGATTATTTTCGCCGGAAAAAAGCCGATGGCAGCCTGTTGAGACCGACGGCAGAAGTCGACCCCAATAACTGCCTTCGTCTGCATTCGTTTTCAATAACTTCGGCACTGTTTGATATATCCATCGATATAAGGGCGCACATAATAGCCGCTCCCTTGATGCCTTAATCCAGTCGATAGCTTAATGCATTAACGCTGACGTCATGACGCTCGTGACGTCATCGAGCGTTGCTTTGATCAACGTTCGGCCGCTTCTGTCGAACATCAAGCCGCGATTGTTTTAATCAGACTTGCGAAAATCACCCTCCTTTCCGTCCTTTCCCACCCCCACCCCACCCACCGCCAGACCCCACCGACTTTAAGACGCTGCCGCTTTTGCAACGGTACCGCGCTCTTCGGATCCAGTCGACTCGAGGCAGCGGAGATAACATGGAACCAGTCTCGGTCGGTCGGCGGTAATTGCCTGCTTCGCTTGCCGTGGTACCAGCGTCGGCGGCGAGGATCTGTTAGCGCGTCGGGTGGCGGGGGAGGAGGGGGTCGGGGGAGTGGAATAACATTCTGTCGTTAAATGGTGCTGCTCGATGCCTTCTTCTTCTTCTCGTTCCCGTTCTCTTTGCTGCCAATTACCCGGATGTCTGATACGTCCCCCGCTTTCTCTTCGTTACAGAAGAAACTAATAAAGAGCATCGCTGCTGATGACGTCACAGTCTGCTCTCTCTGTGATCTCGATGACCTCACTCAGGCGAAGAAGAACAAGAAGATGAAGTAGAAGAAGAAGTAGTAGTAGAAGTAGAAGAAGAAGTAGTAGTAGAAGTAGAAGTAGTAGTAGTAGTAGTAGTAGTAGTAGTAGTAGTAGTAGTAGTAGTAGTAGTAGTAGTAGTAGTAGTAGTAGTAGTAGTAGAGGAGGAGGAGGAAGAAGATGAAGAAGACTAAGATGAAGAATATGAAGATGAAGTGAAAACTATGATGAGGATGACGAAGATGACGACGAACAAGAAGAAGAAGAAGAGTCAAGAAGAAGAGTATGAATAACAAGAACAAAACGGAAGACAGAATTTTTCGTCATTTGTGGAAGAGGTCCGAAGTTTCACTCGACATTGTTATAAGCGAAGTCACCTGAAAGTCTCATAACGATACATATAGGATAAGGATAGTCTAATCACTGTATACTGTATATAAGGACAGTGGTTCTCACACAGGGCAGTCCCTACTGAACCACTTTAAGCCTTGTTATATTATATTATTATATTATTATATTATAGTCTAATCACTGTATACACACAAAATATCAGACCCCCCCGCCCCGCCCCCTTCGAACGGGGCGAGGTGTGACTCACCCGAGCGTCGTCATGGTAACGATCGTGTACCAGAATGCCTCCGGAATGCTCGTGAACTTCGTTTCTTCGACGTTCTTCTCGGCGTAGTACATGATGGTGGCAAAGATGATGATGGCCATGGAGAGGGAGAAGAGGAGGAAGCCGAGCTCCGAGGCGCAGCTCTTCAGCGTGTAGCCGAGGATGCGCAGTCCCTGCGAGTGGCGGGAAAACTTGAAGATCCGGAAGACCCGGAAGACGCGCAGGGTGACGAACGCCCCGCTGACGTCCTTGTTGTCCGGGATGCACAGTCCGATGTAGTAGGGCAGGATGGCGACTATGTCGATGACGCTCATGACGCTCCGGACGTGCTTGCACCGGATCGGAGCGGCGTACAACCGGAGCAGGTACTCGGTGGTGAAGATCATCACGCAGGCGGTGTCGAGGCAGAACAGCTGGGCCTCGAACCGCTCGCCGCAGCTCGGCACCCGGTCCGTCCCCGGCGGCGGCGACCCGCACGGGACCGTTTCGACGACGTTCGCCAAGACGGACACGGCGATGAAGAACCCCGTGACGTAGTAGAAGACCAGCGCCGGAGTGCTCGTCTGCGGACTCTCGAACGCCCGCCACATCCGCTCCCGTACGTTGGTCGTCGGATGGACGTCCGTCTCCTCGGCGTCCGCCTGGTCGTCGGCGAGGCGTTCGAGGTTCTCGCGCTTCCGGTCGCGGTAGTCCTCCTGGCAGCAGTCGCCGATGATGTCGGCGGAGATGCCGAAGAAGGCCAGCTCGTCGTCGAACGCCGTGATGCATTCGTCCCGCGGATAGTGCATCTGGCCGGACCGGTAGTAGGCGAGGACGTGCCGGAAGATGTCCGGGTCGCGGTCGAAGAAGTACTCGTTGAGGTCGTCGTCGAAGAAGAAGTCCTTCTCGTTCGATCCGAGCAGCGTGTCCGGATACTTCTCGAGCGTGTGACGCCACGTCTCGAAGATCTGTCCGCTGACGTTGATGCGCAGCTTCCGGTCGGCGCCGGACCTGGATCGCTGTTTCGCCAGCGACGGGATCGGAGGAACCGGATTCTGTCCGATCGGGATCCATCCGATGGCCGCTGCACGGACAAAAGGGAGCCAGGCGGCAACGGACACCATGGCAACGCAGGACTGTCCTCTCTGTCTGTCTGTCTGTCTCTCACTTTGCACGAAGTTCTGGAATTTTCTGTCTTCTGGAATAATTCTGGTCTCAGACCGTTTCGTCGGAGGAATTAAGCAGCGGAGGAGGCGGATGGAAGGCCTTCATCGTAAGAACAGCGCCTGGCACTTCGAACGACGACGAATCACGTCTCTGAACTTTACACGGGCAGAGTTCAAGGTCGTCCTAACTTTAGGCGCTATATAAAACACAAGAGCACAGACGACTCGATGGTATAACAGGCCTTGATGGGTGTCGTTTAGAATCCGTTTAAATGCAATGCTAGTATATAATGCAAAACCAATATTTCCTGCATGTCGAATGCAAATCTGAAACGTTCACAGCACTCAATAGTAAGTTATTGTTCAGCGAAATGTGAGCGCATCCCTTCTTATATAGCGCAATAGATTGACGCGAAACAGATTCGAGAATAGAAACAAAAACTTGACCGAAAACAAGAGGCTAATATAAGCTTAGAGTCGACAAAATGGAGACGTATAAAACACGAAAACAGCGATGAAATATGATATATATCCCGCAAGAGCGATCATAAAGTGTGACGTCACGTGGCCGCATGTCGACCTCATCAAATTAGACAGCGAATCTGCGCAGACGACTTTGTCGAAGAACAAAGTGAAATAAAACGCTTATTGCAATGCATAAAGTCGATAAGAGACGAAGCAGAGGAAATAACAAAGATGGAAGAATTTAGCTTAGGGGCTGTCCATTAATTATGTCAACAATTTTTGGGCAATTTTTGACCCCTCCCCCTTGTCAACAACTGCCAACTTTCACTTACTCCCCCCCCATAATTACGTCAACAACTCTTGACACCCCTACCTCAAGATCAATGACAGGTCCCAATAACAAGGTTATTAGTTTTTGTGGTGATGATCATTTTTTCCCCTTTTTCCTCATCGAGTGTCAAAATGTGGTGATTACCTTTTTTCTAATGCTTTTTTCCATTGTAATAAGTAGTATTCTATGAAATTTCCTATTTTTTGATTATTTTAAAAAAGTGAAATTGTTGACGTCAACTTCTCTTGACCCCCCTCCCTCCTGTCAACAACTGTCAAACTTTTCCAAGCCCCCTCCCCTCTAAATTGTTGACGTAATTAATGGACAGCCCCTTACAAACCTGACTGGAGTGGGGGGCACTCAATCTAATTCAACCGGACAAGAATCACGTAAAGAACTAGGTATAAAATGTAAGACATGTAGTTAATGGAATGTTCATTTACACATGAGGTGCATGGGTAACTATGGGTTTCTTTTTCCGAAATGTTCTAAATATTTCTGTAAATAT
>CM030837.1:1145431-1217931 GCA_018105865.1 Metaphire vulgaris | reverse complement strand
CTTCTGAATTTTTGCATATCTATAGCCTACTGTAGCACTAATCTTTGCATTGTTTGATGACAAACAGACCATGTTGGCCTACCCAATATTTGGCTTGGGGCGCCCTCCATGCTTCTTCCTTTCTTCTCTTCATCTCTTCTTCTCTCCTTCCCTTCTATTTGTCTCTTCTTCTCTTCTCTTTTTCTTTACCAATTATAAAACTAGACCCACTCTGCTAGTTAACCGCTCTTTCTCTTTTAATTAATAAAGCCAACAGTAGAACCTCGTTATAACCGTCCCGGTTATGGCGAATACTCGGTTATAACGTGCCGCATGTACTATACGATTCCATGTGATGCGCTACTGCATTGAACGATATTGGATATTATCGTCCCTCGGATATAACGTACTATATTTTACAGACGCGCCTAAATACGCCATAGCGAAGTTCGACTGTACTTCAGTTATGCTTTGGCCGGAATCTTAACTGCCTTTCCTTGTTTCTACCGGTATTCTAAACGCCGAATTCTGAAAATAAACTCGTTTACTGTATTAGGCCAAACACAGGTTTTACTATTATTCGTATATGGTACAGTGTATTTTAAAATGCCTTCCTATTCGTACAAGTTTGGTTGTTATGATGCGTATTTTTAATTAAGCGCGTTATTGATAGGCGCCTTGAATGTTAATGTTCAGCGCTGTTTTTTAAGAATTGCCCCGTGTTCGCTTAATCGACTGAGACCTGTCGTCTGCTCAGGAAGCGCCCGTCCGATGTGTCGTTTGGCGCCAAATATCATCCACTCGTCACGTCACGTCAACGTCATCAATCAAATTCCGCCGGCACGTGACCGCGCCGTCTAATGAAGGCGACCGAAGACGCGAGAGGGCGGGGGGAGGGAGAGGGGGGCAAGAGCGAGTGACGTCACCGAGACCCATGGGATGTCCTCTTCACTTGGACGGATGACGTCGACCAGGAGAGAACGACTCCTCGACGACAGACGTCACAGGTCTCTGTCCTGTCAACGAAACGCCCTTTGCCCCTCTCCACCGCACCCCACCCTACCGTAGCAACGACGACACCCCCACCCCGCCGCATGATCTACGCAGCTGCCCAAATTACGGTGGTGGAGATCGGGGGGGGGAGGGAGCTGGGGGTGGAGATCTGGAGACGGACACTCGTTCTTTCTCCAGGATGCTGCGGATGTTGCCGCCGGAGCGTTTGGATAAACACTTGACCCAGATCTTGAGTCCGATGGTTCGACCCTAGACACCCGTCGAGTGACTCCGTCGATTGTTACGAAGGCACGGAAGGAAGGACGGAAGGAAGGACGGAAGGAAGGACGGAAGGAAGGACGGAAGGAAGGACGGAAGGAAGGACGGAAGGAAGGACGGAAGGAAGGACGGAAGGAAGGACGGAAGGAAGGACGGAAGGAAGGACGGAAGGAAGGAAGGAAGGAAGCAAGGAAGGAAGGAAGGAAGGAAGGAAGGAAGGAAGGAAGGAAGGAAGGAAGGAAGGAAGGACGGAAGGAAGGACGGAAGGAAGGACGGAAGGAAGGAAGGACGGAAGGAAGGAAGGACGGAAGGAAGGACGGAAGGAAGGAAGGAAGGAAGGACGGAAGGAAGGACGGAAGGAAGGACGGACGGAAGGAAGGACGGAAGGAAGGACGGAAGGAAGGACGGAAGGAAGGACGGAAGGAAGGACGGAAGGAAGGACGGAAGAAAGGACGGAAGGAAGGACGGAAGGAAGGAAGGAAGGAAGGAACGCAGGAAGGAACGCAGGAAGGAAGGAAGGAAGGAAGGAACGCAGGAAGGAAGGAACGCAGGAAGGAAGGAACGCAGGAAGGAAGGAAGGAAGGAAGGAAGGAACGCAGGAAGGAAGGAAGGAACGCAGGAAGGAAGGAAGGAAGGAAGGAACGCAGGAAGGAAGGAAGGAAAGAAGGAAGGAACGCAGGAAGGAAGGAACGCAGGAAAAAAGGAAGGAACGCAGGAAGGAAGGAAGGAAGGAAGGAACGCAGGAAGGAAGGAAGGAAGGAAGGAACGCAGGAAGGAAGGAAGGAACGCAGGAAGGAAAGAACGCAGGAAGGAAGGAACGCATGAAGGAAGGAACGCAGGAAGGAAGGAAGGAACGCAGGAAGGAAGGAAGGAACGCAGGAAGGAAGGAACGCGGGAAGGAAGGAACGCAGGAAGGAAGGAAGGAACGCAGGAAGGAAGGAACGCAGGAAGGAAGGAAGGAACGCAGGAAGGAAGGAACGCAGGAAGGAAGGAACGCAGGAAGGAAGGAACGCAGGAAGGAAGGAAGGAACGCAGGAAGGAAGGAAGGAACGCAGGAAGGAAGGAAGGAACGCAGGAAGGAAGGAAGGAACGCAGGAAGGAAGGAACGCAGGAAGGAAGGAACGCAGGAAGGAAGGAACGCAGGAAGGAAGGAAGGAAGGAACGCAGGAAGGAAGGAACGCAGGAAGGAAGGAAGGAACGCAGGAAGGAAGGAACGCAGGAAGGGACGCAGGAAGGAAGGAAGGAAGGAAGGAACGCCGGAAGGAAGGAACGCAGGAAGGAAGGAAGGAACGCAGGAAGGAAGGATTAGGACCGAAACGTACCTAATAGGACCGAATAGGACCGAAACGTACCGAATAGGACCGAAACGTACCGAATAGGGCCGAAACGTGCCTAATAGGACCGAATAGGACCGAAACGTACCGAATAGGACCGAAACGTACCTAATAGGACCGAATAGGACCGAAACGTACCGAATAGGCCCGAAACGTACGTATTAGGACCGAAACGTACCTAATAGGACCGGATAGGACCGAAACGTATCGAATAGGGCCGAAACGTACCGATTAGGACCGAAACGTACCTAATAGGACCGAATAGGACCGAAACGTACCGAATAGGACCGAAACGTACCGAATAGGACCGAAACGTACCTAATAGGACCGAATAGGACCGAAACGTACCGAATAGGCCCGAAACGTACGTATTAGGACCGAAACGTACCTAATAGGACCGGATAGGATCGAAACGTATCGAATAGGGCCGAAACGTACCGATTAGGACCGAAACGTACCTAATAGGACCGAATAGGCTATATTATACTATACGTCCAGCGTCCCGTACACACACTGTACACTACAGTACAATTGTGTGCAGGGACGTTGTCTGGTGGTCAGAATAGATAAACACTCCGACTGTTTACCTCAGCGAGACTTTGAACATCGATTTCCTCAAATAAACACTTTCCATCTTTTCATCCCCGATTCCACCAGAGACACGGAAAGCACTTGGTTCTGTTTGTATCTATCAGACTGGCGTTCTAATAATAAAGGGAGTAGCCCCCGAAATGATCTTTCCCACCCTCAATCAAAGCTCTGAACTTAAACCGATCTTTCGGCAAATTCGCTCAAATAATCGCCACAAGGGAGAAAACCAGTTCGGCTTACATTAATTTAAAAGGCTTATCTAAAAAAACATAATTTCTTTATAATTGGAAGCTCTTCATATACTGTGCTCTACATGGGCGCTACATAATTTAAAAATAGTTGGCGTATGCACAAACATTCACACACACATACTATGCCCGCCCCCCCCCAGAGAACAGGTCCAGGTGGAAGGCTGCAATCTCTGTTCCAGGAATGGAAAGGGCCGTGGAATGTCCCGGAGGCAGAGAGGGGCATGTCCCTCCCTCCATCCCTCGGGACCGGCATGACAATTTCGCCGACAATTTCGTCATCCCGATTGTCAATTAGCGAAAGATAATGCGATCACGTATTCTGATGGACGTCATGCGCTCGCCTTTGATGCCAGTCCTAAAGGTAGAGTATTCGTGTTCAAAGACGCTAGTACTGTACAGTCAAGTCAGATTTACCCTTAATAATGCAGCATATGCACGATGTCTGAACTGATGCTGGGCGTATAGCGTTATCGAGGTTCTATACTGTACGAACCGTAACTTTTACACCTATTTGCCGACAGCTGCAGTGCAAGTCAATAATCTGCTAGATTAATAATAATAATAATAATAATAATAATAATAATAATAATAATAATAATAATAATAATAATAATAATAATATAATAATAATAATAATAATAATAATAATAATAATAATAATAACCACGCGGACGAAAGATATAAAACGATAGGCGGAATGATGCCATATTTGGGGTCAACGAGTGAAATGCTTGGGGCGACGAAACAGCCTGAACACGACACGATAGCCAAGCACCTATTATGTTGTAATATAATGCGGACAGATGGGACCCTGTGCCAGTTAACTTATGAACAGGGATATTTTTACACCCCTAACACCCCAACAGCCCCGAACAATTTGAAACCGACCCCAACACCCCCCCTTCCATCTGAGCTGTGATGACCCTTTTCTTGCTTGTCAGGCTTTTTCGGCAAGGATGGACCCCCAAAACATACCTACGCCCCCAATTTTATCATCCTAGAAAATAGTAGAAATAACCGTGCTTATGAGGCCCCATATTATTGCCCTGAATGAGGTCTATATTCCTGTAGGTCTATATTCAGGCAGTCAGCATGCTTACTCAGGAAAATCAGGAGTAGTCAAAATATTAATAATTTTACAATGTTGTTTGACAAATAAGTTTAATGTTGCACGAAATAGTTTCATAATCAAAATGAAGACGGGGTCCCACGGCTACGGGGCCCTGTGCCAAGGGACCCCACGGCTACGGGGCCCTGTGCCAAGAGACCCCACGGGGCCCTGTGTCAAGGTGTTCCTTGGCACAGGGCCCCGTAGCCGTGGGACCCCGTCTTCCTTTTGATTATTAAACTATTGCATACAGTCAGTGGTAAGTCCGGCACTGAATGCGCATAACGTGATATGGACATTATATCGAGACATAAGGTGTATACCACTGTACCTGTATGTGTATAGGCTACGCAGATATGCAACAACGCGGAAAGCGAGCGGGTCATTTATTTGCGCAAAAAATATGATTCGTTGGGTGGGATGGAATGGGAGGATGGGTCGGGGGTGGGGGTGAATGAATAGCGACCTATAAACGGAAAAATTAAGTCATTACCAACGGAACGACGACGACCATTGGATGGCATTTATGCTGATGGATTGCTTCGCATTCAATGCCGATTCGATGAAAAATTGTCACAGCTTCCGACAGAGAGAGAAAGAGAGAGAGAGAGAGAGAGAGAGAGAGAGAGAGAGAGAGAGAGAGAGAGAGAGACAGAGACAGAGACAGAGACAGAGACAGAGACAGAGACAGAGACAGAGAGACAGAGACAGAGACAGACAGACAGACAGGCAGACATAGACACAGGTAGAGACAGACACAGACACAGACACAGACAGAAAGGCGGACAGAAGGACTGACCGAAAGAAGACGGAACGACGGAAGAGTTCTCTTATTAATGCTGTGTAAACCCGAGAGATGTTCGATTGTTCCGGGGACAAGTCTTGTACGGTCCACAGCATCAGGTTTAAGCGATGATTCGTTGTTGTTGTCGTTGTTGTTGTGCGTGAGTATGTATGTATGTAATTCGCATTATATACCGGTGACCTCTATTACCTGTTGCAACGCCCGTTGTCTCGGCAAGCAACGGAGTCCGGAGTTGGTGACGTCAGCCTACGTCGGCGTGACGTCATCTACTTCAAGTACTCTTAATTATGCAAACCACTACCGCACTACACGTTTCCAGTATACTAGTGACATATAGGAAGAAGTATGCATGATCCAGAGTTTAAAATGACGCTGCTAAAGACATGGAAGCAACTATATACACTCCACTGCCTGCCTGCCTGCCTGCCTGTGTGTGTGTGTGTGTGTGTGTGTGTGTGTCTGTCTGTCTGTCTGTCTGTCTGTCTGTCTGTTGGTCTGCCAGAGTTTGAGCCCTTAATTACAGAATGACAGTGCCTCTGAGAGGATAGCATTTCAAAATATACATTCTAATTTCTTTCTTTCTTCCTTCCTTTCTTCTCTCGGTTCTTTGTCAACGACGGTCTCAGGTGAGTTAACAGGTGAACGTATCGATGTTTTGTGGCCGTGAACGTCTCTTGCGAATCGATCGAACCAATGATATTGAGACAGAAGAGTCTCTGGACTGACATGCAACCGACACGCACTGACATTCAACACCCACCACACCTCACAGGACAGGCAGGTACACGCACCTGTGTCTCCACTCTCCAGGACTGCAGTGTTTTTTTCAAGTAGTACGAACCAACGGCCTACAATTGCTGTTGCAGTCTCCCAGTCCCTCTGTCTGTCCCTGTTTCTCTTCGTCGTCGCGGATGTGTTGAGCGGGTGCGTTTTTGTTCCGTTTGCGTCCATCCTGCGAATAAAAAACGCACCGTCATGCAGTGCGGCAGCGTATTGATGTAGATTAGCGATTAATCTATTTCGCTAAAAGCGTAATATTTTTCTCGTTTTCTTCTGTTTTTCAAATCCGTTCCTATCGAAACCGCTTTTTCTGCGATTATCGCTCCTCCGTTGGGGGGGGGGGGGCGGGGGAGATGGAGGGGAGACCGGAGCTATCTAAATTCTAGAACAGTCGTCGTCTCTTTTCCCTCGAGCCCATCAGGCCGTCTTCCTTGTCGGAGTCGGTGCAGCGGAGACGAGGGTTGGATTGAGGAGTTGAGGCCCCTCGGGGGTACCTATTTAGGGTCAACATTATCAGGCTTTCGAGGATTTCATATAATGGGATTGCTTGTTTAAGACGCTGGACGCCCCTTCCCCCCCGAGACTAAGTCTGTGTTTGGAAAGGAAATTAAAACGGAGGGACGATTACAATTGGGATTTCTTCATTTCTCTGTTACAGCATCTTCATATACGAACGCACACGAAGAAATGACGATCGATTATGCCTAGAAATAATTTGGAAAACAGAATTCCACAAATAGAATCCATCTGTATAAAAATTCCACTTAAGCATAATCATAATTCGTTTATGACTCGTAATCAGTGGCGTATTTAGAATTTTGGTAAGGGGGGGGGCAGCCAGAGACGTCATTTCACTGTTTTCAGGGGGGACAAGACACTTTCGACCTGACAAGTTACAACTTTGGAAAAAAAGACCAAAGGGGGGCCATGGCCCTAATGGCCCAATGGTAAATACGCCACTGCTCGTAATGGTACTAACGGAAGCTGAGTTTAGTATGTAAGAGTCCAAATCGCAGGACTATGAGCATAACCTTTTATTATCTCGCTCGGCTTGAGCCTTGCCCCACTTGGGGGGGGGGGCAGAGTCACCAGCCTAAGAAAAATGGTCAAGTAGGTCTATAGGGACCCGGGCATCCACTTTTTCATTAAAGTTTACGCCATGGACAGGGCGTTGGCGCGAGTCTTCACCCTTCACTGGTCAAGGGTGACCCCTATAGGGTAAAGAAACAATTTGGTTTGGCTCCACAGGTCCGATGGTATTTCAATACCTACTGCTATTTCGGAGTACACAGAAGAATTCTCGACTACAGGCACGATTGCCGAATAATACTACAGGCTCATCCGTCAAGTCGCAGCACAAAATGTTCTTTATCAGCGCTCGTTTCTATCGGTTGGAGCATTTCTACGCGCTAAATAGAGCATCGGCGATTAAATAATAGGGCCTAGTCTACGGTACATTCTACAATTTCCCGACTTCAAACCGTACAATGCACACACTCAACGGTCCAAAAGTAGACGGCTCTACGAAGAGTAGAGTAGAGTAGAGTAGAGTAGATTCTCGTTTTAGCGAGTACTTTCGGCGTATCTGGTCCCTGTACGCAGCAACCTCAGATTTCTCCTCTCGCTCATTATGGAACCAGGCGCTAGATAATCTAAGAGCGAAGGCAGCGCTGTGTATATAGATAAGGGCTCGCTATCTTAAGCGCCTCTAATCTGGCGCGAAGTTATCCTCTTCGTTGAACGAATACGCAGACGAGACTTCCGGAGATGGTGTTGCCGTCGAGCATTTTACGTGAAGCCACCATCTTTCGGAAAGTGACTTAAGAACATTATTCCTCCAAGATCAGAACTCTCTCTCTGCGTTTCTCGAATCGATTTTAAAGTGTAACAAGTTATACACCGCTTTGGGTCGAATACGCCTGCGGTCAGAAGAATAGATATTAAGAAATCGTCAATGTTTCTGACCTTAATAATAATAATGTGATTTTAAGTGGTTTAGGAGGCTAAGTAAGCCTGTGTGAAAACCACTGATGTAACCATCTGCATTCAATAACCTAGTTTATCTAGATAGCCTTTGAATCCGTTCACTGTTTCAACTGTCACTCCCACCTCGTCCAAACTGTTCCATTTGTCCACAACCCTTGCACTAAAAAAGTTTTTCTTTCTTGGACCAACCCTCTGCTTAAACATTTTGCACTTGTGGCCTCTTATGCTGCTATAGTGTGCCAATGTAAAGAATCGATCATATGGCACATCTACTTTCCCAGTCATTATTTTGTATGTTTCTATCAAATCTCCTCTTTCTCTTCTCCTTTCTAATGTTGTCAGTCCACAATATTGAAGTCTTTTTTCGTAGCTTAAATTATGGCATCCATTGACCATCTTCGTTGCTCGTCTTTGCACTTTTTCTAAAAGTTCTATATCTTTTTTCAAGAATGGATTCCAAGCCTGAACACAGTATTCCAGATGAGGCCTTACTAATGACTTATAAAGTTTAATGATTATCTCTTTGTCACGACTCACAATTGTCCTTTTCACCATTCCCAACATTTGGTTTCCCTTTTTTGCTGCCTCCATGCATTGGTGAGATGGATTCATACTTCTATGGGTGATTATCCCCAAGTCTCTTTCTTTTTCTGTTGTGGTTAGAACCTTCCCCCCTAAAGAATATTCATTACCATTATTAGACTTCCCAACATGCATTACAGAACATTTATCAATATTGAAAAGCATCTGCCAGTCCACAGACCACTGAAACAATTTCCTTAGATCTTCTTGTAAAATTTTTGCATCATCCTCCGAGTCTATATTTTAGTCTATATATAACCTTGGTTTAGACTTTAAACTCAGCATGATTTAAAGTGGCTTAGAAGGCATTACTGCCTGTGTGAAAGCCACTAGGGGCACTAACAGGTCTTGAACCCGCTCCGTCAGCCTGACGCTCCAGCACGTAACCCACTCTGCCATCTTCCGCCCCCTTTAGATACAGAAGTATTTTATTCGATCAAGAGGTCCACCTGGTCGAAGGACCGGAATTTTTCTCGACCATTGGGTTATCCGCTATGTCGAGATCGACCGTCCAAATTGTTTTTCTCGTGTGCATAATTTATATAATTTATGTCAGTTGTGTCGTACTTTTGTATTATTTTTGTGGTGTCTGCTTCTGCCATGTGCGAATAAAGTTGTTTATAATGCAGTACAATTATTATTACCATGCAGTACAATTAGGCCTACATCAATAGGCCTATTGCAGAAAGGCTGCAGAGAAAGCTATCCATGGACTGCGTTAGTCACCACTTACGCGTACATAATGATAATGGAGGGAAGGGGCACGAAGTGACCAACACAAGACATAAAGCGTTCTATAAATCTATGCCAATTAGGCCTAAAGATGAGAGCGTCGCTCATCCATGCCGACCAATTTTACTTACTTGCTTGGTTACTTTCTATACTTTGGCGAATCTCGTAAGTTAACGGACTCAGAAGAACATCTCAAGGATTCGACGTTTAATTAAGGGACTGCCTTCGTTATGAGGTGAGGCGACTCAGGCGAGCCATATCAGTATTTGATTAATATTTCTGCTAGTCGCTTAAACTGTTAGCTATGAATCAGAAACGTTGGATCATTGGACAAGGAGCCCAGGGTTGCAGTGGCGGATTTATAATAATTTTAAAGATCCCGGTAGACTTTCTTCTGAAAAGTTACTGATCAAGATCACCAAGTGTGAAAAGTGGCGAGATGGCCTTTCATTTGCTCTTAAGCTTGTCTCAGGAAACTTTCGGAAGAGCGGAAGACTTACAGGTCATGTGTACGAGAGTAATAGTGACGATAACCTTTATTCTTTCTTTCAGGACACGTTGCGTGATAAATGGTTGCATTCGGAAAATAAAGTCGTTTAATTAAACAAATAATAAAAATCATTAAAATATTGTTAATAGAAAAGGCGGGCCCCTAAATTTTTATTTTTCTGGTGGGTCCTATATGCAGGTATACTAATTGTACCGTGTTAAATCCGCCTCTGCAGACTCACGCACTTACCGCTCGCCTTAACGGATAACATTTAGATTCCCATGTCTGGAATCTGGATACCTGTACGTCACTGCATAAAACGCTTTGCATTAGGGCAAGGCCGCCCTACGTGTTTGACATCCTGACACTCTGATCGCTTTAGGCCTATATAAAAAACGACAATCACAATTAGTTCTATGGACACCATACCTCTCGTTGACTCTTACGATTTAGGTTATGCAATTAGGCATAGACCCTATAGGGCCTACAATTTCAAAATCTCGTATTAATCTATTCGTCAATTCGCGCAACAATTCTATGCGTTTTCAATGTCGCCACGCACTTAAAAACCTCAGCACTACACATGCAGAACAATGTACAGTAGACCTATACACGGTACACCGCCGTCGACAATTTCCTCGTTGAGCAGACGTGTTCTGTTTTACAGAATTTGATTTGAAAGAGGACACAACCTCGACGAGTACTTGATAGCCAGTGAGAACAGTATAGGCCTACATAGCCGTCAATTGATTGATTCATCGAGTTTCAGCGGAGGATTAGACTAAACGGTCGAGAAAACAATCGAAATTTATATTGATAAAAATATCGACGTAAACCACAGCCATCACCCTCCCGTTGGCCAACCCCTTTGGTTTTAGTTCGACCTTTTGGGGAGGGGAATTCGGGTATTGCACCCTCGGGAAATGGATAGGCCTTTGCTCCGAATGATGACGATTGATTACATATTGATTACAATACTAGGTCTACAGATGAACGCCACAAGGATAAATAATCAAACGATTTAGGTTGACGTCCCAATGAATTATAAGCCTAATGTTGTTAGTGAACTTCTATAGCGCCATTTTAGTAATGCATTCGACAACAGTCGATGAATAATAAATTCGTAATGCTGTAAATCGCTGTATAAATTCAAAGAATGAATAAGGTATTTAGGCCCAACCAACAGACTCATTGATGCCCGTAGAGACCTACGTGTCGTTGATGATTAGCATATAGGCACGAGGGAGCACAGAGGGCCGGTCATGGCCTCCATTCGGGGCCTAGACTAGCAACATTCGTACCAAAACCGTTAAGAAATAATTAATGGAAAGAGGAGGGCGATAATTTGCCGATGTGGTGAGTTTTCTTAAAATTGGTGACATCCTTCGCTATTCAGAATGCGTCGATTTTGAAAATCTGGCCGACTGAACCAGTCCCAGTGATTACGATGACGGCCCTCGAAGAGGTAAACGGGCAACTGGAAAATTGCCAATACCCCCCGACAATTTTCTCATCGATTTTGTATAACTAGGCTGAAACTAGTCTACCACCCATAGGTGGCGATCTCTAAGAAAACTTGGAGAGTCCACTGTCCAGATCTCCCATGGGATTGACCATTCCCTTCCTTCCTTCCTTCCTTCCTTTTTAACGGCGGTCGGTGCCCCAGCAATTTTGTTTAAGTTTTAGAAGTCAGTAGGTCTAAGTCAGGTTCAGTGCATTTTAGACATAGGCCCCCTTAAATCATCCTTTCGTTAGAAATACTGTGCCTTTGTTATCTATAAGACCTGACAATGGACCAAATATCTTAATTAAGACGTGGGTCATTCCTCATACCGCGATTTAAAGTTGCGACAAATCTGGACCTGCATTTTTGAGAGAACTTCCTGCTGACGTCCTGCATGGAAGCACAGTAGTAGGGACTAAATCTGTTATTCGTGTCGGCCACGCATAATCAGATGGTCGTGGTCGAATCCGTCTACTGATTTCTACTGGTTTTCATTTAGTGTTTGAAAATCTTCAGCGCCATACTTCGTTTGTGTTTTGAAAAAAAGTAGATTTCCTCTTCGTCGTTTGATCGGTTTGATCAGCAAAACGCGACTCCGGATGCTTAAAAGTCACTTCTATTCGCTTAAAATTCCTCCTTTGAAGTCAAATCGCCTTCGTCTCAGTCGCAGGCACTTCCTAGTTGTCCTCTGGTCACTCGACTGACTGGCCGAACGCCTGTTTTTATGTTTTGCGGGAATTAATCGTATTTTTCTTCTAAATCGATTTATTATTCGCGTAAGATGAAAGATGCGATGCCTGAGAACGGAATCTCGGTGACGGATTTTCTGAAGGAGACGTGGGAGGACTTCAACTCGCCCACGACGTCCACCTTCGTCTCCCGATTGAACCAGTGCAGAGCGACAGTAACGGCCCTCGAAGAGGTATGTGGGGTAGGGCAGGGCAGGGTACGGTAGGGCAGGGCAGTTTGGCTATTGACCCCCTGTCCTCTTAGGATTATTTCCGTCGGAGAATCTAGTCAACTGTGAATTGGTTTTATGTTGCTATCTGTTGGCTGGAAGTTGGAACGCCCTCAAGATTACTCAAGATTAGAAGCATATGTGTGAATGGAAATTTCGAAAAACGCTTGACTTGTTAGCAAAATTTCCCAATAGGTTTACGAATTTGGCAAAATGTTTGCTTAAAAGTAACCATTGTACTGTAGCAGCATCCATCAAATCTGTATTTATTTATGTAATTTTAAAATGTTTGCTTACTTATGGTCTGCCGTAGATTTCTGATTCTTGGAATCTTGTTGTATGTAACTATCTGAAGAACTTCTGTATCGCCATTTTACTTATTGCACTTGGATTAGTTGATGATCGCTCCAAGGTAGAATCCTCTTCCTCCTTGTCAGTATCTGTCACATGCAATCATTATCTGATAAGATAGAGTTTGATAGAAACTTTAAAGAAATCCATTGACATACTGATGAGTAGCAGTTCAGTAGTTTTTGGTGCTTGACATTTGGTGAATCCAATTTTTATTTTAACCTCTAGACTCTTGACTATGATCGCAGTGGATTGATAAAAATGAAGAAGGCCATCAAGGCCGTCTGCAGTTCTGGACACAGTTAGTTACAAATACTTCAGTTTAAGTTTTTGTTTGCTCCTGATAAATTGTTATTGTTCGATTGTGTATGAACTTCTTTTTTCTAGAGATCTGTAAGTCATGTTGTTATTGAGATATGTCCTATCATTAAATGAGTTAATTGTTGCCCAGTTGCCTCATTCAGGCTTGATCTGGCCAAATCCTCTTTAAAACTATCATTCTCCCATTTCAAATTCTCCATGATCAATATGATCATGTATAAGCATGCAAAAGTTATTGAAAAACATGGGCTTATTTTAAAAGCAGTTATAGGAGTAAAATTGGTCAAATACAATCTGACAGGATTGTCCTGAAGTTTTCAGTTCCATCTTGTTTCTCCAGGCTATTTTATGGTAAAAATCTTGAGAACTTACCGGTTTATGAAAATTCTAGTGATGCAGCACATTTTTTTGATAAGGCCATCTTGAATCTTTCACATGGGTCAACTGTATCGTCCAATTCTATTTCTAATCTGACTGACTTCTCTCTGAAGTCTGCTGATCCAGAGAATTTGCAGTGGACTGCAATAGCTTTGAGTGATGAAAGATTTGGTATGATAGAGCTCTTGCTTTTTGCACAGGATTTAATCGTAGAGTTGAATGTGATGTTAGTTTATTTATATTCCAGTGAGCGTATCCAGTGATAATTACCTGGTGGAGATCTTAGAGAAAATGGGTGGAAACACGCAAAAGGAATCGGAATATGAAGTAAATGCTGCCTTCAGCAAGTTTTCCATCATTATAAGGGAACTGTCGAATCTAATGTATTCCTTGGTGAGAAGTTGTCTTTGAACTTTTGTGAAACTAGGCTTGCATTTCTTAAATTTGTAAGGGGTTCTCTGTCTGTCTGTCTGTCTGTCTGTCTCTGTCTGTCTGTCTGTCTGTCTCCCTCTCTCTCTCTCTCTCTCTCTCTCTCTCTCTCTCTCTCTCTCTCTCTCTCTCTCTCTATATATATATATATATATATATATATATATATATATATATATATACACACACACACATATATATATATATATATATGTGTGGGTGAACTGAATTATTTGGCTCAGTAATGCTCTTCAATATATAACACAGAATTAGTAGAGTTGAATGTGTTGAAGTAAATGGTAAATGGTAAATGGTAAATGGTAATTAGAGCATTACATGATCACAGTTTGAAACAGACAGGCATGTTTCACTAAGACTGCCCAAAAGTGAAAATCATCGTCATCACTGTCATAAGTTCGCAAAGCCATTTGAGGTCATTGTGATCATCACCCTCAGCTTTTCTCGATTTACTACAGCCTGATGTGCCTCAGTAGCTGTTAATTACCATAACAGTCATGAGGTGTTTGATCCAGCCAAGTAAATGGTGGCCGCCCCTTATGTGTTTACAAGAGTCTGATGGTCTGTAGCAGCTGTCGTTCTGATATACAAGGCAGAGGGCAGTACCTGCCTGGGGAGATGTATTTGAGCAGCCTTCCCACATGACCGAAAAATAGCTGCCCCTTTACCGTGCATTTAACTGTAACTCAATGTAAAATTGACGGATATATTCTGGGTTCCCGGTAAAGGGGTTAGAAATAGCTAAGTCTAGTTTCTTCTTATGACTTATGCATTTCTAAATTTCCTCGTCCTGAATGAAGTGGTAATAGTTTATACCCAGGATCTGACGCAAGGTAGAAGAGAAACTACTTTTTGCAAATTGGATTTCCCCCTTAATGCATTACACATGAAACCCGATACTGCGATTATTATTGACTGTATTGCAGAAAGTGTTGACGGATATTTTGAGGCGCATTTTTATCTGTGCTATAGATGCGCAACCTCAATAATATTATACTGTTTCCTTTGGAGTCCTTTCTTCAACACGATGTCCCCGGTGTTAGAGGAGATCTGAAGAAGCCATTCGACAAAGCGTGGAAAGATTACGAAAATAGATAGTAAGGTTTACATCTCGGCATCTTTGTGGCATTTTTACTTTTACGGTTCTCATTTTTATTTAATGAAAGGCAAAGTATATCTACGTATTTATACTCACTAGGGCCGGTGGTAAAAGAGGAGCAGAATTAAGCTGTGGAGGTAAAACGTGGGTCCAGGTGTACAACTGGCCGACTTATAGGGTGGCGCAAAAAAACGAACTAGCCACATTTAGGTTTGCATTTAATATATATAGTCCGTTTTTTTTGCGCCACCCTGTAGATTAATGGCATAGGCCAGCTAGGTCACTGGAATATTTACCGTTACCTTTCACAATATGGGTATGCAGGACTTGTTGTGTTACCGTTTTGCTTTGGTCTCGTGCTCGGGTGAATGTGCTGGCATTGTTTTAGTTCGGTCTGCGGGTGTTGTTGTGTGAATTTGATATTAATGTGTTTTTTTTTGTCAGCAATAAGATTGTCAAGGAAAAGAAGCAGTTGGCAAGAGATGCTGGAATGATCAAGACAGAAGTGACTGGACCAGAGGTAGGAAATTGGGACAGTCAAAGGTCTTATGTGTCCTTTTCATGCAATAGTTTTAGGTTTTGTGGATTCCTTCTGAGATTTTATGACATATTGTATCATGTGTCAGTTTATAATCTGCTGTAAACAATGACTAACAAGACTCACTACTGTTAGTTCCTGGTTGGCATAAAAAATGGAGAAAGTATATTTATATCTTTACTTATACCCAATTACCCATGTACCGGTATATGTATTTGTTTGTATGAATATTTATTTGCCTGTGCACATGACTTTGTGTGTGTATATATATATATATATATATATATATATATATATATATGTATGTGTATATATATATCATATATTATATGTATGTACTGTATGAAGTACCGGGGGGGCAATATTATATATATATATATATATATATCTTTAGATTGCTGATGAAATGGAGCGTGAGCGTCAGGCCTTGCAACTCCAGATGTGTGAGGTAAATATGAATGCTTGTGTTATTAATGCATTTATGGCTAAATTTACTGACAATTTGACATTTTCTTGGTCATTGATTGGTTGAAGGTTTTCAGTGGTCGGTGTTTAGCTGTAGTAAAGTTTGAAAATTATTCTTTGACTCTGTGACATCATTTTTAGCTTCAAGAATCTGCAGACTTTCAGATTATATGATTATATTTTATTCGAGTGAACTTAGAATGAATGAAAATTTGTCATTTTAGTATCTGATCAAGGCCAACGAGATCAAAACTAAGAAGGGCGTTGACCTGTTGCAGCATTTCGTTGATTTCTACCAGGCCCAGACCAAGTGAGTTTACGGCTATTACTTTTACTCTTCGCATCATATTAATTTCTTTAAATGCTTGCAGCATGCAAAGACTAAAATAAAGCATTTGAATAAAGGATTTGACTCACGGTTTGTAGACATATGCAGAGTTATGTTACTTTCGCCCATCTGTACCTTGGGGTCTTGACTCATCTTATGTTATGAGACATTTTGTATTTGGTCATTTTTACAAAAAAATGGTTATTTGTCCGTTTGAAGTTATTTTCAAGATGGACTGAAGGCAATAGAGAAATTCCGTTCTTATCTCGATGGGATCGTGCCGCACATTGAACGCTTGAAGCAGACGCAGGGAAGCGAAAAACGGAAGCTGGTCGATCTGCGAGACTCCCTCAAGGAACGGATGTCGTCTTATAAAGAGGTTAGATCTCTTTTCTTTGTCAATCCTGCTCTATGGCAGTTATTTATACGTAAAGCTGATGGTTAAGATGATTCTATCATATTTGTACGACACTCAACGATGACGAAGACACGGTAATGACAACGACAAAAATGAGGTGATAAAAACGGTGGTGGTGGTGGCGGCGGCGATGATGATGACGACGACGACGGCGACGATGATGATGATGATGAATATGATGGTAAGAACATGATGATGATGAGGAGAATGGGGATGATGACAAACAGTGATTCTATTTTTAGACGACACCGGCGCCATCTGTCTACAGTCTTCACCAACTGCAGGGAAACAAGATCCACGGACACGAGAAGAACGGCTTCCTGCTGAAGAAGAGCGAAGGAAAGATAAAGAAAGTCTGGCAGAAGCGTCGCTGTATCATCAAAGAGGGAATCCTCTCCATCAGTCATTCTGACGTTAGTAGTCGTTCATTCTTCCAATTTGCCACCGGGGTTTATTGCTGTGTTTTTCTGGTTTTCTTGCTCGTGTTGTTGCTGTTTTCCAACTTGAACTGTTGTTTCTGTTGTTGTTGTTTATATCTCAGATGAACAAGGATCCTGTTCAACTGAACCTGTTGACTTGCCAAGTGAAGGTATGCACCTAATGTTCTGCTTAACCCTTAACCCTCTTAATTCTAGACATTGTAGACTGTAGCTTCCCAGTAGTTGGCCTTGAAACATAATGTTGGGGCATTTCTGTCTTTAAAGAGTTAATATCCCAGTGCATTATCCTGGTTTGTATAAACATCTTAATTTTCACGTGACAAGCGCTTGAAGCATTGAAGTTATACGATCGTCGTATTCTGATGGTTAATTTTGATGGTTAATTGCTGCTTTTTGCTTTTCCTGGTTAATGTTTATCCTAATTTGGCAGAATTCTTGTTTGCCGAACTTAAGAGATTTGTTTTTTCGTTTGTTCGTTCAAACAGCCTGTTCACGATGATCCAGGAAAGAAATGTTTTGATCTGATCTCAAGCTCAAGTAAGTATGATAAAGGCTATTGTTAAGGTGCACATAATGCTGCTGCTGCTGCTGCTGCTGCTGCTGCACAGGAATTGGAAACTTCCACTGCATAGTTTCATGGATTCTGCTTCGTTTTGTTGTTATGTTTTGCTTCCTATTGATGCTGATTCATGTGGTGTTTTTCATTTTGGTTTAGAAAATAGAACTTACCATTTCCAAGCAGATGATTCATCAGAAATGGAAGAGTAAGAAAATCATTTGTCATTTTTATCATTATGAAGATTTCTTGTACAGGTCTGATCAAACTCGTGATCACCTGTTTATTATTATTATTATTATTATTATTATTATTATTATTATTATTATTATTATTATTATTATTATTATTATTATTATTATTATTATTATTATTAGGTGACAACTTATATAGCGCTATCTTAAAGCTCTTGCAGTAGACGAAAGCACTTTACAGAGAAGTTCCATAAGATGTACTAAAAAGATGTGTGAAGATTAACCTTCCCAATGTTAATGTTTTAAAAAGAAGTTGGCCACCCTCTCTGTTAATGTTTTTTTAGAGAAGTTGACCACCCACTTTTATTGTTTTCAAAAAGAAGTTGGCCATCAATTGTTAACATTTTTAATGAAATTGAAAGCTGTTTTGTGTGTGAATGTTGCAGATGGATATCGGTTTTAAACAATGCCAAGGAATTGGTTTTTATGAAGGCATTTGGTGAACATTCTGCTACGAGCACTGAGCCGTACAATCGAAGCATAAGGGAGCTGACTGGACGTCTTATTCAGGACATCAAAGGACTGCCGGGAAATCAGAAATGCTGCGACTGTGGCGCTCCTGGTAATCTAATTCTTATAGGTTTAATTTAATAACAGTTTAACTAATCAAAAATAATGGTTAGATAATAATTCCTTTATGTCTACTATCAGTTTTAACTTTGATATATTGTTTAATTTAAATGGGTGTGACTATTATTTTGGGTATTTCATACTTATAAGTCCTTTATTATATTACTTGGTATTGCTGTTATCGTATCTTTTTGTCGTTCTAAGTGATAGAATTGCAATAAAAATCAATCAATCAGTGATTGATTATTCGACTTCTATGGCGCCACCATCGCACTGTCTAGGGCATCGGTCGATGGCACACAAAATCCAAATAAATTGGACCCAGGTCAAGGAAGTTGGAGGAAAGGTCAGAGCAGTCTATGGCAGTTAGGCCAAGATGTGATAGAAATATAATTTACTAGTAAAATACCGTTTATTGGTAGTTGTGTTGAAATATTTGTAGCTCCCGAATGGCTGTCGGTTAACCTCGGCGTTCTCATCTGCCTCGAGTGTTGTGGCATCCATCGCGATATGGGCGTTCACATTTCCCGAACTCAGTCGATCGTCATAGACGAGCTAAACGTCGCTCAGCTGCTGGTGAGTCAATCTTCAGTTATTTCTACTTGAAATTCGGACTTGAGATTCATTCAGGTATCACTGGAGGACTTTAAGATGGTGCTAGAGAATTCTGCCAAAAATCAAGGAGTTCTTAGATTTTGACGGTAATTCTGAGAGCAGAAGTCCCATTTGCAATTACATAAATTTGGAAAGGTATATGCATTTTATTAATTTTTTATTTTTATTTTTGAATAAAACATGCAGCTTGCTCTTGTCATGACGAACGAACAATTCAATGAAATAATGGAAACGACGCTTGATCCGAGATATAAACTAACGCAGAGGAGCAGCATGTAAGTTAACTGGATCCGATGTTGATTTGTTAGAAAGTCAGTAATGTTTCTATAGTAAATTAATCTACGATTAGCTAATACTGTAAATTGCTTTCAAGAACTAATAATCATTTTCATTTTATCATTGCTAAGTTTAAAGTCGAGTGTTTCATGAAATTAAGATTGGATAGAGTTACAGCAAAAAAGTTACAGCATTTTGTGTTATGTCTTCACGGACACAGTAACCGATATTTGCGTTATTTCTGGCGTAAATTTTTCGTTTAGGGAGGAGAAGAAGATGGTCATACGGGACAAATATGAGAAGCGTCGTTATTGCTTAGTGATGTCACCTGACCTTGCAACTCGTCGAGGTGACTTGAAGCAGGCGATAATTACGAAGGACCCGTACGCCATCCTACAAGTATTTGCCGAGGGCATCGACTTCATGGAACCTCTGCCGGAGATGGTGTGTGACGACTTTTGTCATGTGACACACTTCTCAGCCACAGTTGATGCAATGAGTTAAAGTGTTTGCAATACTTTCAAAACCTAAATCAAGAGAATTGAAGTCGAGTATCCAATGGATGATTGCATGCTGTAATTCTTTTGTGGTTTTAATCATTTTTGGTGTTTTAGGAACGAGGTGAAAATTCGCTCCATTTGGCGATTATTACAGAAAATGACCTGCTCTACTCCCTTGTTATTGTGGATTTTATCATTCAGAACACAAACAGGTCAGAACTGGCATGACTTAGAATGGCCTTATGGCTGTTGACTACTGTTTAATTAAGCATGATGGTATATACAATGGATATTGGAATTGTCTTTTATAGTTATTAGATGTAATTGTTCAAACATTGTAGAAGTAGTGAGTCTTGTAATTGAGCAGAGCATGTTATAGCATTGTGTATGGATGCAAAGTTTGTTGTTATTTGTAGACTAAAAAAAAGATGGCCAAAAATGAGGCTGCACAAACATAACCATAATTTGAGTAAAAGGCCAACATGGAACACAGTGCTTCTCATACAGGACAAATCCTACTGAACCACTCTAAACCCCATCATCATCATCATCATCATCATCATCTTCTTCTTCATTATTTTAATTTTTATTATACAGTTATTGAATTTTATAGATAAAGTCCTTCCTAACTCCTTTCAGAAGGTGATAAATTTGTGGGGAATCTGTATTATCTTTCTTCTTCTATGCTTTAAATTTTTCAAGACGCAATTCCTTTCTTTTTTCAGTCAAGAACTGTGTCGTCGGATGAAAGATGGCAGCACTGCGCTGCACCTCTGCGCACGCCTCAACCGCACTGAGTCGATGAAGCTGCTGCTGCGATGTCGACCCGATCTAGTCACGTACACCAACAACGACGGAGACAGCGCCATGGACATCGCCATCTCGTGTCGTCACAACTTCTGCGTCGACCTGGTGAGACGGTTGATTCGATGCGAAATACCCGAGTGTTCGTTGACTTACTTACTCTGTTTGTTGACGTCAGAAAAGAGGCGCTACTAACGTATTCTGTTACATTAAGTTACGTTACAAGAGACAATGTGCAGAAGACTGCTTAGGTCTCCGACCTGGATGTAAGTCTGTATTACAGTTGGTCATGTCATTACTTTTTGCTAACAGTAGAACACTGCATCTGGTCATTGCTGTGTGTGTGTGTGTGTGTGTGTGTGTCTGTGTGTGTGTAATTTGATCTGTGCTAATAATTGTAGTTGAAACATGCAATTGATGGAAAAACCGAAATGTTTGGGAATCTCAATATCCACTGGGAATTTAAAATGGTCAGTCTAAATTATGTATATGTAAATAAATTATATTAGAACATGTCTATGTAATTTTAAATGTCTTCTGATCATGTAAAAGAAAGGTATGGTAATCTGTTTACACTAATGCAATCTCCCTTCTTCTTTTGACTAGTGACTTAATTGCCAAATGCTGAAGAAAATGTGATTATAATTATTAGAGCTGTAAATGCATTATGTGATCATTCTATTGCTGATCAAACAAATTTTATGTTAGAATTTTTAACAGCATTAATTTTTTTAATTTCTACTAATTCTTTGACGTGTTAATTTGACGGCCCTAATAATAATAATTTCTAATTTCACTTGATTGCTAAATGAGTCTCTCGTTTTGAGATTTGCCATTTAAAGGTGGTTTTTAGTCTATGAGGGAGTTGTGATGTCTTTTCAGGATGAAGGCACTACACTTGACTGTAGTGATGACGAGTTGGAACCCAGCGTGAGTGACATTTTCACAGCACTTTAGTTGTCTGTCTTCTCTGATCTATAAACGATTTTTTTTAAATTCTAAGAATGTTGTGGCATTAATGGTGGCATTTGGGAATATAATTAAAGCGTTACAATGATTGTCATTTTTCATAGACGACAGATCTCAAAGATTATGTGAGATTTCAATCTCTGTGTATCGTTTATGAATAATTGATTGACGCCACTCGGACGAGTGTGTCGTAACAGGTGTTTTTTCTCTGTTTAGCCTCCGCAGCAGAAGTTAAGACCCCGTCCGCCAAGCCTCGTATTTCCCAGCGACCGTGAGCTGTCGTTCCACGGAAGTGGCCTTTCGCTTCACGACCGATCGCTCACGACCGACAATTTCAAGCTCCACCATCCGTCGTTTGGTGTCGCTCCGCCCACCGGTCGGAGCAAACGTACGTGGTGTCGCCGTGACCGTAGAAACTCGGATGTTTACAGTAGAATTTGAGTCTGTTGCTCTTTACTGTGTCAGCTTTACGTGCTAACAGAATTATTCTTAATCACCTGTGGGTGTTCACCTCAGCTTCCACATCCTCAGGTAGTATAGTATACCTGTTTAGTAGCTGTTGAAAAACACGATTATTATTATTATTATTATTATTACTGTTATTATTATTATTATTATTACTGTTATTATTACTATTATTATTGTTATTATTATTATACCAACTGAAATGTACCCTGTTCATGTGAGCAATACAGTTGGTTCGATTTGTAAACAACTTTCTTTGTTATCGTTAATAGCTATTTTTATTACATTAATTTTAATGATGTTTTGTTTTTATTGCATGAAGTGGATTTTTTCCATATTAGCTGTTGATTGAAACTCTTCACCGATACGTTTGATTGGTTTCAGTGTCGTCCACGTCGGACGTTTTGTCGTCGAGCGCCACTATGACGTCGCCGTCGTTGGCGGGTTTAGTCCCCGGGAGAGATCCTCCAGCTGCCCGGAAGAAGCAGGCGCCGCCACCGCCGCACCGGGGCCACATAAGGAACCCCTCCGACCCGGGATTCGCCCAGAAGCTGAGTCAGGCGCGGTCTCCCAACGATCCCCCTCCTCCTCTTCCGCAGAAAGTCGGTCGTGCCAGATTGCCAGGAGCGGAGCTGGTGCTTCCCCAGCGCCCGGCTCAGCACAGGTGCCTCGCGCTCTTTGGCTTTCAGAGATAAATCTAGATTTTTATATCAGATTTTGTCGAATTCTTTGTTGTCTTTGTGGTTTGGGATTCAAAATTCTTGAATTGTTTGATATGTGTGGTGAGACTTCATTATGACGCACTTAAATGCTGTGTGTTTTTTCAGTTGTGAAACTTCATCTGCAAATGCTTCCAGGCATTTCTTGCACAGTATCTCTGTGTTCTCTTGTAGTTGCTTTCATTGAATCAAAACATTTGCATGTTAATGGGGGAGGGGGGTGGCTCTAAGAAGAAATTTTTATTGAAATTCTACCATTCGAGCGAGAACGTTAAACTATTTAGTTTGCTTGCTAGTTAATTTTGACATTTTTATTTTTTTAAATGCATCTGTGGAAATCTGATTGATTAAATGTTTTCAGCTTGAAACCGACCCCGAATCCGAGGCTTTCAAGGTTAATTGCGCCCACAAAGCTCTCAGGTAGAGTCTTCAATCTTTGTCTGGCATACTTTTGTTGAATTCAATAATTATTTTGAAATCTGATAACCTCCCAAGTCTCCTAGTCATTTGAAAATGATTGCTCGTTATGCATCAGGGATTTGTGATTTGAATACATTTTTTGTTTGTTATTTTCTAATTTTTTTCTTTACAGGTGAAGGTAATTCTTTCGACCCTCCTCCTCTGCCGGTCAAACCTAGACTATTGTTACCTGTGGATGTTGGTGAACACAAAGCCAGCAACAACAACAACAACAACAACAACAACCAGAATGTTCCTTGCCGCGTTACTCTATTGCCAGATAGTAAAGCACAGGTTATTATTATTATTATTATTATTATTATTATTATTATTATTATTATTATTATTATTATTTAGGTTGCTGTTGTATGAATTGTATTTTGTTATCTGGTTGTGAGGGAATCGAATCATTTGGAATTGCTTGACTACTCTATAGTTTTAGTCGCCTTATAAGTAATTTTTATGAAACTTCAAAGTCCGTTGAATTTGTCAACTTTAATTCGAAGACCTGAAAACATTTTGATTAGTATGTTGCTGAAAGTTGCCTTGAAATGGAACGGCCATTTATGTACTGCTTTAGTGGTTCTATTGAATTTGCTAAATTCAATTTTATGAGTCACCAGCAAGAAACGTCTTAGCAGCGTTTTTTCTACTTTATTCTAGTAGGCTTTGCTGTAAAAGCTACTATACATTTGTGGTGGTTTTTTGTTTTGAATTTTAAGATTTCGAACGTAAGTCAAAAGAAGCGCTGCGTTGCAAGTTTCAAGTGCGTCGCAGACAATGAGGATGAGCTGTCATTTGAAGCTGGAGAAGTCATCATTGTCCTGAACAGTGAAGAGGATGATTGGTGGGTAAGTAAGTTAGTTCTATGCTTTTCTGGACTAATTGGTGAGATATTTCAATGCCAGGTTTGTTTCTTTCCTTTTGTTTATCATCATGCAAGTCCACCGCCATGTACAGTGTAAAATACCATATTGAGATCCAATTGGAATGCAAGTGGCAATAACAATGACCACTGCATTAACAGGTGGTTTAACCCCTTAACCATGTATTTAACTGTAACTCAATGTAAAATGGACGGATATATCCGGGATCCCCAGTTAAGGGGTTAATATAAGCCGTTAACGGATACTGGAAGGTTTGACAAGTATACTGGCAAACTAAATAGGTACTAAGGGTTATTTTCTGATGTTTTCTTTGAATTTATATGGCGTTTCTTTGTGTTATTCATACCTCAGTTGTCTTGTTAACAATTTTTCCTTTACTGGCTGCTCCCACAATTTTCTAATTGAGCTGAGGGTTGGTAAACATTTTTCAGAATGTCTGTTTGAGTAACCCTTTGGTCCCAGCGATTTGTATAACCAATAGGTTATGAAACCTGAATAACAGTTTACGAGTACATAGGGTTAAGACGCATAGTATGTGAATGAGCCTAAATATTAATTGCTCTGTGAATTTTTCTCAGGAGGGTGAAATCGAAGGTGACCCAAAGAGAAAAGGAATGTTTCCCGTTGTCTTTGTCCAGTTGCTTGACAAAAAGGAGACGTAGTCAAAACGCGTCCGGTTTGGTTCGATCAAATGGTGAAAGAAGTGCAAAAGTTGCAAGAACATTTGAATTTTGCAGATAAATTGCCAAAATAACAAGTTAAATTTACCTTTACCGTTAACTGACCATCATCTGAAGATAGTGTTTGGTTTAAAGAAATTTGTGGCTCTTTAGCTCATTTGGTAGACTGTATGTAATATACATTTGTTTTTGGTGTCGAGGTTTAATGGAGTTTAGATTAAAATGTCGGCAAGTGTGATCAGGTTGCCATGGTCACAGTATCCAAGGAGGCGAACATTGACTCGTTTTGGTTGTTGGGTTTCCGGATATTTTAATTTCTTGGTATTTACCTGCAGACTTCTTTTTGTACGAACAGAGCGGAGAATTTCGACTTGTTTCTGTCTTTGCGTGCTTCAGAGTTGGGAGACTTGTTTTCATTTTCTGGATGGTTCGTGTTGTTTTAACGTTATGTCGGCAGACTTCAAATGTTTTCTGTTGCATCTCTTTCGTCGTTTCGTAATTCGTGCCATTGGTCTTACGATGAAGAAGTTCGTAAATGTAATGCGGTGTAATCAAAAGCATGCATAGAACAGAAATGTTTAGTTAAGTTTCGCGTAACGTGCAGCCAATGAGCTTTAGCTCCTTTTATTCTGTTTTAATCAGAATTGTGCTCTTTGCCAGTTCTTGGGTCTTACGTTTTTGAGTTCCGACGTGGTCAGTGTTGTTTTCTTTGCGCAGAATTTTTGACCGCAAGTGACAAAGACCGATGTTCAACTGTGACTGAAGTTACTTTGCGTATGTGGTTTTTAAAGATGGGCTTTGCCAGTTAAAATTCTTGATTACGGCATAACTAGTAATCTCTAACTGCTAAATTCGAGTTTTTACAGGTCTTCATCTCTGTAATGTTTCTGTTTAAGACTTACCTCAAACACCAATGTATATATGTCAACATTGTATTGTCTTCACTATTGGTTCTGATTGATATTATTATTTCACTGATTATATATATATACAGTGTATATATACAATATATATTATGGCTTTTAAGGTGATTGTTAATATTGTTATAGTCATATGTGACTTTGATAATTATGCATATTTAAAATTCTAATTTTGTTTTTAATAGCACAGATTTGCTTGTCAGTACATGGCCATGCAATATGCTTTCTTGTAGACATGCCTTGCTATTTCTTGATTATGAACCTGGCAACCAAATATCAATAATGAGTGAATAAGTGAGTGATGGAGAGTATTTGAACAGGGGCGTAGTGACGGGGGGGGTATATCGGTATATATACCCCCAAAAATCAGACTACCTTAAAGTTTTTAATGTGTTTTTTAAGATTTATACCCCCCAACTCACATTATCTCCCAAATCAAATTCCTGGCTATGCCCCTGTATGTTAATATGGTCTGGTTAGCTCTGTGGCTAGTGCATTGCTGTCAAAGTGTTATATGGTATGTAAACTCCTGTTTTGTAATCATTTCATTTGAAATCATTAACTCTTTTAAACTGGACTTTGCTAAGGACTGAATTCTGTAATCTCAGATGTAGGGCCTAGTTGTTCCGTTGAGTGTTAATTCGTTCAGCTTAGACAAAGCAAGATTGGTCTTATAACATACGAAGAGACCGTTCGGTTAGTGTATTGGTCAGTTGGTATATTGTTCGGCTTAAGAAAAGTATCGATTTATTTGAAGCGTGTCAAGTTGTTATGACTTCTTATTGTATCCAATGAGGTTTGAACAGTTTGTTGTTGAATCTTTTGTACGATGCTCTGGTAGCATTGTATGGTTGCTGTATTCTGTGCATTGTAGGAATGCATTGGCCTTTGTATAGTTTTCGCGTGACATAAATAGTTTATGATAGGCCTTAAGCATTGGCTGATCTTTAATGAAATATGAATGTTAATGAAAATGTTTTCTATTGCCTGTCATACATAGACATGCTTATTTTATTAACATTATTTAGTTAAAGTTATTGACCTTACAGATATATTTGTGATTTTAATTGCTGTCTGTACATTTGAGTGAAGGACTATTTTCGATTTGTTGTGCAATGTTAAAGGGTGTTTGTGGTCTGCATTCTTTTTTTCTCTTTTTTTTTGGGGGGGGCAGTTTCTGTCATGAAATTATTCAGGCATTGAATAGGGGTGAAGAAAAAAATCAATGTTGTAACCAATGTTGTGACAGACTTTTGGGGGAAATATTTTCATTGACGATACGTTGTGAACAGCATAATTGTTCTGGCAAAATTTACCAAGTAAAACTTAAATGTGTGATTTCATTCTTTGTCTTTGTAATTTATAATGCAAATGTGTGTTCAGACATCAAGAGTAAAAGTATTTTAAATGCTTCTCTATTCGACACTTGCATATTTTATGTACGATATATGATGTATGATATATTTGGTATTTAGATAATTTGGTACAGTTGAGCCTCGTTATGCTGATATTACCTACCGTGATTATCCCTTATCAATCCAACTAGAAATGACAGGCCTTTCCATCTCCAGCCTGGAATCTCTGCCTTTGCAGGCTTTGGATACTGCTGATCCCTCCCTCAACTGCAATAGTTAAAATACATGTTACATATATGTCTATTCTTCTTGGAATTCTATGCCTATATGGTGTACGTGGCCATAGGTTCGAAGCTGGTATTCTGTAGCAGATGTGGTTTTCGATGGTGGAAAAACAGGTTAATACCAGGGCAAGGTTGTGGCGAGAAAGAAGGTCACTGGGACAGATTTCTCTGACTGGGAATTGGAGGTTATTTTGCTCAGATTTTTGCCTTGAAAACCATGCCCTCCTTTCTTTGGCCAGTAACATGTCGTGGAATATGCCAAATATGCAGCAACTTTCCCCCAATCTGCTGCCATTTCGCACGTTACAGAGTGAAACATACGTAACTTGTACAGTACATGATGCTTTGCAGATGTAATCGTGAGCGAAGCAATAAAAGCGCGAATCTCAGATAATCTATTTTCATTCGGCTTGATTAGGAAAATCTTATGTGATATCTAATATTATAATTCAGTTAAATAATTAATCTGACTTAAAATCTGCTTTTAAAAATGGCCTTAATTTATTTGGTATTTATGTTACTCGAGTGCAAAGCTAGGGAGTAGTAGTTCACCTTGAAAATGGCCTTGTAACGTTAACATTTGATACACTGTATTTGTATAATTGCGTGTGCGTGCGTGATATTACTAACCTGCTCCCTGCTCAGCTCTTTTTGTGATTTCTGCTCGTTTTGAGCAGAGCAATAAAGTAGGCAAGCGTTCAGATGTAAAAATTTTATTCTATGTATTTTATTTTCTGTAAATATTGCATTTTAAGCAACGTATGTGCTTCAAAGTTGGAAACATTTGATGCCTGTATTTTTTTAATGCTTTATAATTACCAGGCACTTTTATTTTGTAATAATTAAATGGACAGCAGATCAAGCGCTGTTTTGACCTTCTTTGGCAATCAAACCTAATTACAGTCATTGCATACCAGTTGTAAATAAGCTGTTTTGCCTCATACCAAGTACTAGTGGCCATTGATGCACAGTGTATTTAAACTGTAAAGTAAGAAACTGCATAGAAACATTGTCCATGAGCAATAATTATTTGGAACAACTGGAATTTGCTTTTTAGTTTGGAGGTGGTTAAACAAATTTCACACAATATTTCACAAGAGTAGAGTTTCGTTTAGGACGAATAGTGACTGAATAAGTATTATGTAATTCATTTTTCTTTATTACTTCTGAATTTCAATCCTGCTGGGCAAACGAGTGGGATTAGTTATTAGAGGAACCCCCAATTGGTATGGAAGAAATTCCCCTAAAAGTTTATAACCAGTTTATATTGCATTCAACCAACACTACCGTTGGTAGCTGGCCCCCGGTGGGATGTAAGTGGAAATTTGAAAAATCTTGGCTTGTTTTGTGTTTTTTACCATACCTGCCATCATCACAAATGGGACACAAATTTCCTCTGGGCTCGCAAGTATTGGGCTGGTCTAGAAGAAATTACAGGGTGGCACAAAAAACTAGACTATATTAAATGCAAACCTAAATTTGACTAATCCGGTTTTTTGTACCACCCTGTATTTGCTTATAAATATTTGAAGCATCATCTTTACATTGGAGCTCTCTTCTTACAATATTCAGCATGTTCTTCTACCTTTGGGCAATGAGTTTTCAAAATGGAAAAAATCACTCAAAGTAATTCATAATAATTCTATTTCTGAAAAAACAAAACAGAACAATTTTCTGTACCAAGTGCAAAGACTCACATTCTAACTATGAAACTTCAGTATGCGGTATTCATCACACATAGAAAATGTTCCGAACCAATGTTCCCTCTAAATTTTGTTGAGTGTGCGCGGAAAAGTATAGTGCCTGAGCGGCACACTTTCATGCCTGAGCACCTGAATTGTTTCAAAGATGTAGCCCAAGACAAAACACAACAAAATCCGTGTTTTTTGAAACTCAAAATCACTGCGCGGCGGCTGGAAATTGCTGCCCGCGGCGTTTTCTTGTCATGAGCGCGGCCGCGCAGGCGCGCAGCTTAGAAGGAACATTGATCTGGACCCGCATTTTGGATATCTATCAGGTGTCTGACTTTTTTATAGGGTTAAAAATCTATACAATGTATAGCCACCATTATTATATTTTGCAATATAGACACATTAATAGGGTGGAAAGTGACGGATTTTTCTACTCCACTGACATCACTGCAAGGTGTTTGAAGGTTCTAAATAGAAATTTGGGTGAAATATCGACATGAATTTTTGGGTCGCCCGAAAATTTTTCATGGACTATAGTCCAGGGTTTTTTTTCGAAATTTGAGCGAAAATTTGTGGTGTCGTAGGGCTTTCATATTTGCACCGATTGAAGCCCAGTCGATTCCTACAAGGAATCTGGGCACGCATTTTGGATATCTATCAGGTGTCTGACTTTTTTATAGGGTTAAAAATCTATACAATGTATTACCACCATTATTATATTTTGCAATATAGACACATTAATAGGGTGGAAAGTGACGGATTTTTCTACTCCACTGACATCACTGCAAGGTGTTTGAAGGTTCTAAATAGAAATTTGGGTGAAATATCGACATGAATTTTTGGGTCGCCCGAAAATTTTTCATGGACTATAGTCCAGGGTTTTTTTCGAAATTTGAGCGAAAATTTGTGGTGTCGTAGGGCTTTAATATTTGCACCGATTGAAGCCCAGTCGATTCCTACAAGGAATCTGGGCACGCATTTTAGATATCTATCAGGTGTCTGACTTTTTTATAGGGTTAAAAATCTATACAATGTATAGCCACCATTATTATATTTTGCAATATAGACACATTAATAGGGTGGAAAGTGACGGATTTTTCTACTCCACTGACATCACTGCAAGGTGTTTGAAGGTTCTAAATAGAAATTTGGGTGAAATATCGACATGAATTTTTGGGTCGCCCGAAAATTTTTCATGGGTTTTTTTTCGAAATTTGAGCGAAAATTTGTGGTGTCGTAGGGCTTTCATATTTGCACCGATTGAAGCCCAGTCGATGCCTACAAGGAATCTGGGCCCGCATTTTGGATATCTATCAGGTGTCTGACTTTTTTATAGGGTTAAAAATCTATACAATGTATTACCACCATTATTATATTTTGCAATATAGACACATTAATAGGGTGGAAAGTGACGGATTTTTCTACTCCACTGACATCACTGCAAGTTGTTTGAAGGTTCTAAATAGAAATTTGGGTGAAATATCGACATGAATTTTTGGGTCGCCCGAAAATTTTTCATGGACTATAGTCCAGGGTTTTTTTCGAAATTTGAGCGAAAATTTGTGGTGTCGTAGGGCTTTAATATTTGCACCGATTAAAGCCCAGTCGATGCCTACAAGGAATCTGGGCCCGCATTTTGGATATCTATCAGGTGTCTGACTTTTTATAGGGTTAAAAATCTATACAATGTATTACCACCATTATTATATTTTGCAATATAGACACATTAATAGGTGGAAAGTGACGGATTTTTCTACTCCACTGACATCACTGCAAGGTGTTTGAAGGTTCTAAATAGAAATTTGGGTGAAATATCGACATGAATTTTTGGGTCGCCCGAAAATTTTTCATGGACTATAGTCCAGGGTTTTTTTTCGAAATTTGAGCGAAAATTTGTGGTGTCGTAGGGCTTTAATATTTGCACCGATTGAAGCCCAGTCGATGCCTACAAGGAATCTGGACCCGCATTTTGGATATCTATCAGGTGTCTGACTTTTTATAGGGTTAAAAATCTATACAATGTATAGCCACCATTATTATATTTTGCAATATAGACACATTAATAGGGTGGAAAGTGACGGATTTTTCTACTCCACTGACATCACTGCAAGGTGTTTGAAGGTTCTAAATAGAAATTTGGGTGAAATATCGACATGAATTTTTGGGTCGCCCGAAAATTTTTCATAGTCCAGGGTTTTTTTTCGAAATTTGAGCGAAAATTTGTGGTGTCGTAGGGCTTTCATATTTGCACCGATTGAAGCCCAGTCGATGCCTACAAGGAATCTGGGCCCGCATTTTGGATATCTATCAGGTGTCTGACTTTTTATAGGGTTAAAAATCTATACAATGTATTACCACCATTATTATATTTTGCAATATAGACACATTAATAGGGTGGAAAGTGACGGATTTTTCTACTCCACTGACATCACTGCAAGGTGTTTGAAGGTTCTAAATAGAAATTTGGGTGAAATATCGACATGAATTTTTGGGTCGCCCGAAAATTTTTCATGGACTATAGTCCAGGGTTTTTTTTCAAAATTTGAGCGAAAATTTGTGGTGTCGTAGGGCTTTAATATTTGCACCGATTAAAGCCCAGTCGATGCCTACAAGGAATCTGGGCCCGCATTTTGGATATCTATCAGGTGTCTGACTTTTTTATAGGGTTAAAAATCTATACAATGTATTACCACCATTATTATATTTTGCAATATAGACACATTAATAGGGTGGAAAGTGACGGATTTTTCTACTCCACTGACATCACTGCAAGGTGTTTGAAGGTTCTAAATAGAAATTTGGGTGAAATATCGACATGAATTTTTGGGTCGCCCGAAAATTTTTCATGGACTATATAGTCCAGGGTTTTTTTTCGAAATTTGAGCGAAAATTTGTGGTGTCGTAGGGCTTTAATATTTGCACCGATTGAAGCCCAGTCGATGCCTACAAGGAATCTGGACCCGCATTTTGGATATCTATCAGGTGTCTGACTTTTTTATAGGGTTAAAAATCTATACAATGTATAGCCACCATTATTATATTTTGCAATATAGACACATTAATAGGGTGGAAAGTGACGGATTTTTCTACTCCACTGACATCACTGCAAGTTGTTTGAAGGTTCTAAATAGAAATTTGGGTGAAATATCGACATGAATTTTTGGGTCGCCCGAAAATTTTTCATGGACTATAGTCCAGGGTTTTTTTTCGAAATTTGAGCGAAAATTTGTGGTGTCGTAGGGCTTTCATATTTGCACCGATTGAAGCCCAGTCGATGCCTACAAGGAATCTGGGCCCGCATTTTGGATATCTATCAGGTGTCTGACTTTTTTATAGGGTTAAAAATCTATACAATGTATTACCACCATTATTATATTTTGCAATATAGACACATTAATAGGGTGGAAAGTGACGGATTTTTCTACTCCACTGACATCACTGCAAGGTGTTTGAAGGTTCTAAATAGAAATTTGGGTGAAATATCGACATAAATTTTTGGGTCGCCCGAAAATTTTTCATGGACTATAGTCCAGGGTTTTTTTCGAAATTTGAGCGAAAATTTGTGGTGTCGTAGGGCTTTAATATTTGCACCGATTAAAGCCCAGTCGATGCCTACAAGGAATCTTGGCACGCATTTTGGATATCTATCAGGTGTCTGAATTTTTTATAGGGTTAAAAATCTATACAAGGTATAGCCACCATTATTATATTTTGCAATATAGACACATTAATAGGGTGGAAAGTGACGGATTTTTCTACTCCACTGACATCACTGCAAGTTGTTTGAAGGTTCTAAATAGAAATTTGGGTGAAATATCGACATGAATTTTTGGGTCGCCCGAAAATTTTTCATGGACTATAGTCCAGGGTTTTTTTTCGAAATTTGAGCGAAAATTTGTGGTGTCGTAGGGCTTTAATATTTGCACCGATTGAAGCCCAGTCGATTCCTACAAGGAATCTGGGCACGCATTTTGGATATCTATCAGGTGTCTGAATTTTTTAAAGGGTTAAAACTCTATACAATGTATTCCCACCATTATATTTTGCAATACAGATACATTAATAGGGTGGAAAGTGACGGATTTTTCTACTCCACTGACATCACTGCAAGGTGTTTGAAGGTTCTAAATAGAAATTTGGGTGAAATATCGACATGAATTTTTGGGTCGCCCGAAAATTTTTCATGGACTATAGTCCAGGGTTTTTTTTCAAAATTTGAGCGCAAATTTGTGGTGTCGTAGGGCTTTAATATTTGCACCGATTAAAGCCCAGTCGATGCCTACAAGGAATCTGGGCCCGCATTTTGGATATCTATCAGGTGTCTGACTTTTTATAGGGTTAAAAATCTATACAATGTATTACCACCATTATTATATTTTGCAATATAGACACATTAATAGGGTGGAAAGTGACGGATTTTTCTACTCCACTGACATCACTGCAAGGTGTTTGAAGGTTCTAAATAGAAATTTGGGTGAAATATCGACATGAATTTTTGGGTCGCCCGAAAATTTTTCATGGACTATATAGTCCAGGGTTTTTTTTCGAAATTTGAGCGAAAATTTGTGGTGTCGTAGGGCTTTAATATTTGCACCGATTGAAGCCCAGTCGATGCCTACAAGGAATCTGGACCCGCATTTTGGATATCTATCAGGTGTCTGACTTTTTTATAGGGTTAAAAATCTATACAATGTATAGCCACCATTATTATATTTTGCAATATAGACACATTAATAGGTGGAAAGTGACGGATTTTTCTACTCCACTGACATCACTGCAAGTTGTTTGAAGGTTCTAAATAGAAATTTGGGTGAAATATCGACATGAATTTTTGGGTCGCCTGAAAATTTTTCATGGACTATAGTCCAGGGTTTTTTTCGAAATTTGAGCGAAAATTTGTGGTGTCGTAGGGCTTTCATATTTGCACCGATTGAAGCCCAGTCGATGCCTACAAGGAATCTGGGCCCATTTTGGATATCTATCAGGTGTCTGACTTTTTTATAGGGTTAAAAATCTATACAATGTATTACCACCATTATTATATTTTGCAATATAGACACATTAATAGGGTGGAAAGTGACGGATTTTTCTACTCCACTGACATCACTGCAAGGTGTTTGAAGGTTCTAAATAGAAATTTGGGTGAAATATCGACATAAATTTTTGGGTCGCCCGAAAATTTTTCATGGACTATAGTCCAGGGTTTTTTTCGAAATTTGAGCGAAAATTTGTGGTGTCGTAGGGCTTTAATATTTGCACCGATTAAAGCCCAGTCGATGCCTACAAGGAATCTTGGCACGCATTTTGGATATCTATCAGGTGTCTGAATTTTTTATAGGGTTAAAAATCTATACAAGGTATAGCCACCATTATTATATTTTGCAATATAGACACATTAATAGGGTGGAAAGTGACGGATTTTTCTACTCCACTGACATCACTGCAAGTTGTTTGAAGGTTCTAAATAGAAATTTGGGTGAAATATCGACATGAATTTTTGGGTCGCCCGAAAATTTTTCATGGACTATAGTCCAGGGTTTTTTTTCGAAATTTGAGCGAAAATTTGTGGTGTCGTAGGGCTTTAATATTTGCACCGATTGAAGCCCAGTCGATTCCTACAAGGAATCTGGGCACGCATTTTGGATATCTATCAGGTGTCTGAATTTTTTAAAGGGTTAAAACTCTATACAATGTATTCCCACCATTATATTTTTGCAATACAGATACATTAATAGGTGGAAAGTGACGGATTTTTCTACTCCACTGACATCACTGCAAGGTGTTTGAAGGTTCTAAATAGAAATTTGGGTGAAATATCGACATGAATTTTTGGGTCGCCCGAAAATTTTTCATGGACTATAGTCCAGGGTTTTTTTTCGAAATTTGAGCGAAAATTTGTGGTGTCGTAGGGCTTTAATATTTGCACCGATTGAAGCCCAGTCGATGCCTACAAGGAATCTGGACCCGCATTTTGGATATCTATCAGGTGTCTGACTTTTTTATAGGGTTAAAAATCTATACAATGTATAGCCACCATTATTATATTTTGCAATATAGACACATTAATAGGGTGGAAAGTGACGGATTTTTCTACTCCACTGACATCACTGCAAGGTGTTTGAAGGTTCTAAATAGAAATTTGGGTGAAATATCGACATGAATTTTTGGGTCGCCCGAAAATTTTTCATGGACTTTTCATGAAATTTTTCCAGGGTTTTTTTTCGAAATTTGAGCGAAAATTTGTGGTGTCGTAGGGCTTTCATATTTGCACCGATTGAAGCCCAGTCGATGCCTACAAGGAATCTGGGCCCGCATTTTGGATATCTATCAGGTGTCTGACTTTTTTATAGGGTTAAAAATCTATACAATGTATTACCACCATTATTATATTTTGCAATATAGACACATTAATAGGGTGGAAAGTGACGGATTTTTCTACTCCACTGACATCACTGCAAGGTGTTTGAAGGTTCTAAATAGAAATTTGGGTGAAATATCGACATGAATTTTTGGGTCGCCCGAAAATTTTTCATGGACTATAGTCCAGGGTTTTTTTTCAAAATTTGAGCGAAAATTTGTGGTGTCGTAGGGCTTTAATATTTGCACCGATTAAAGCCCAGTCGATGCCTACAAGGAATCTGGGCCCGCATTTTGGATATCTATCAGGTGTCTGACTTTTTATAGGGTTAAAAATCTATACAATGTATTACCACCATTATTATATTTTGCAATATAGACACATTAATAGGGTGGAAAGTGACGGATTTTTCTACTCCACTGACATCACTGCAAGGTGTTTGAAGGTTCTAAATAGAAATTTGGGTGAAATATCGACATGAATTTTTGGGTCGCCTGAAAATTTTTCATGGACTATAGTCCAGGTTTTTTTCGAAATTTGAGCGAAAATTTGTGGTGTCGTAGGGCTTTAATATTTGCACCGATTGAAGCCCAGTCGATGCCTACAAGGAATCTGGGCCCGCATTTTGGATATCTATCAGGTGTCTGACTTTTTATAGGGTTAAAAATCTATACAATGTATAGCCACCATTATTATATTTTGCAATATAGACACATTAATAGGTGGAAAGTGACGGATTTTTCTACTCCACTGACATCACTGCAAGTTGTTTGAAGGTTCTAAATAGAAATTTGGGTGAAATATCGACATGAATTTTTGGGTCGCCCGAAAATTTTTCATGGACTATAGTCCAGGGTTTTTTTTCGAAATTTGAGCGAAAATTTGTGGTGTCGTAGGGCTTTCATATTTTGCACCGATTGAAGCCCAGTCGATGCCTACAAGGAATCTTGGCACGCATTTTGGATATCTATCAGGTGTCTGACTTTTTTATAGGGTTAAAAATCTATACAATGTATTACCACCATTATTATATTTTGCAATATAGACACATTAATAGGGTGGAAAGTGACGGATTTTTCTACTCCACTGACATCACTGCAAGGTGTTTGAAGGTTCTAAATAGAAATTTGGGTGAAATATCGACATAAATTTTTGGGTCGCCCGAAAATTTTTCATGGACTATAGTCCAGGGTTTTTTTTCGAAATTTGAGCGAAAATTTGTGGTGTCGTAGGGCTTTAATATTTGCACCGATTAAAGCCCAGTCGATGCCTACAAGGAATCTTGGCACGCATTTTGGATATCTATCAGGTGTCTGAATTTTTTATAGGGTTAAAAATCTATACAAGGTATAGCCACCATTATTATATTTTGCAATATAGACACATTAATAGGGTGGAAAGTGACGGATTTTTCTACTCCACTGACATCACTGCAAGTTGTTTGAAGGTTCTAAATAGAAATTTGGGTGAAATATCGACATGAATTTTTGGGTCGCCTGAAAATTTTTCATGGACTATAGTCCAGGGTTTTTTTTTTGAAATTTGAGCGAAAATTTGTGGTGTCGTAGGGCTTTAATATTTGCACCGATTGAAGCCCAGTCGATTCCTACAAGGAATCTGGGCACGCATTTTGGATATCTATCAGGTGTCTGAATTTTTTAAAGGGTTAAAACTCTATACAATGTATTCCCACCATTATATTTTTGCAATACAGATACATTAATAGGTGGAAAGTGACGGATTTTTCTACTCCACTGACATCACTGCAAGGTGTTTGAAGGTTCTAAATAGAAATTTGGGTGAAATATCGACATGAATTTTTGGGTCGCCCGAAAATTTTTCATGGACTATAGTCCAGGGTTTTTTTTCGAAATTTGAGCGAAAATTTGTGGTGTCGTAGGGCTTTAATATTTGCACCGATTGAAGCCCAGTCGATGCCTACAAGGAATCTGGGCCCGCATTTTGGATATCTATCAGGTGTCTGACTTTTTTATAGGGTTAAAAATCTATACAATGTATTACCACCATTATTATATTTTGCAATATAGACACATTAATAGGGTGGAAAGTGACGGATTTTTCTACTCCACTGACATCACTGCAAGGTGTTTGAAGGTTCTAAATAGAAATTTGGGTGAAATATCGACATGAATTTTTGGGTCGCCCGAAAATTTTTCATGGACAGGGTTTTTTTTCGAAATTTGAGCGAAAATTTGTGGTGTCGTAGGGCTTTCATATTTGCACAGATTGAAGCCCAGTCGATGCCTACAAGGAATCTGGACCAATATTCCCTCTAAATTTTGTTGAGGGTGCGCGGAAAAGTATAGTGCCTGAGCGGCACACTTTCATGCCTGAGCACCTGAATTGTTTCACAGATGTCACCCAAGACAAAACACAACAAAATCAGTTTTTTGAAACTCAAAATCACTGCTCGTCGGCTGGAAATTGCTGCGCGGGCGTTTTCTTGTCATGTGCGCGGCCGCGGAGGCGCGCAGCTTAGAGGGAACATTGTTTGGAACACACTATTCATAAGATGAACAGAATCCTGAGATTTCACCGCAATCGTAGATGCACAGGTTAAGTCTTATTCACAAGTCCTTTAAAACATCTCTATGTCAATTAATTATCATATTGTACAATAAGTTTTAAAATAGAAAATATTATCACTTGAATATTCAGTTTTCAAACGAAGACTGTCGTAATGTGAAAGCTAAAATCTCACTACTTTATCACATGACTCCAATGCCAGGAGTGCCTCTGAGTAGAAATATAAGAGGCGCTATATAAATGCTACATTACGTTACAGAATGTAGTGTAAATTTTCTATTAGTTGTTTGTAATGATTGCCATAACATAATGCAGATGAAGGCACGAGCAGTTTAATTATCTAAAATCAAGTGTTAGCAGATTCTATGTATTAGCCGAGCACAGAGCTTCAGAAGGACTTAACAATCTGTACAACAATCGTCGTAAGACCGGTAAATCAAATGCAAAATTCCATTCTTACTGCAAAATTCAAATATCACATTAAAAATCGTAACAAATGGTTGTGATCTAATCGTCACAAACGCAATATCACATTTTTTTCAATCGAATACATCTCAGCTGGGCTTGAAAATTTCCTTTCTCCAGCTGGACATAAAATGCAGCACTGCCTTCAATGATTGCCTCAGTCAAGTGTGAAAGAATTCAATGCTGATGAAATCTAATTGTTTAGTAACAATTTTTTATTAATAATTTTTAATTAATTGATTCATTAATTCCAAGGTCATGAAACTATACAAAGTAGACAATTGTAAAATGGATGTAAATACTTAAGGAGCATAATGATCTTATATAGTTTTATGACAGTAGCAGTATAAAGCCTCAGGGAGCAGCAGTCAAAACACACAAGGCACAACTATTGAGATAAATGTACGAACTACCACAAATCTGTTCAGATCAAACATCGTTAAAAGAATATTAACTTAAGATGAACACAAATGAGTATCTTATTGCACTGTGAAGGAGCGCTTGAACGAATAGAATGAAAAATGCTGATATATTATCATCTTCAAGCTCAAAGATCACAAAGGCTAATTAATTTATACTTGGCTGAAACAAGAATTCTCCAGATGTAGGATCAAGAATACAGTGCAAGATGAAGTCCATTGAATTCATGGCATATGTTCGTATTGTTGATGTTGCAAACCTACAAGTAATAGAGATTCAAAGTCCAATTTCAAATAAGCATCAACGGAAACCTTAGTTTAAATAATAAATTCTTAAATATATTGCTCTAAACATCTTAAGTCGAATGACCAATGGAATAAATTGAAAGTAACTTTAGGAACTGATGACACTGAATCAGAGGCATTATATGCAGAGCCCGAGTTGATCATGGTAAAAATATGGAGAAACTATGCATTGTTTTTCACAAAATCACTCAGAGGCATTTGGAAATACAGCATTCACATTCAGAATTCAACATTCATCAAGCCTAAATAAGAAATTGGTTTCCGGCATCTAACCTGGAAAAATAACAAGAACAGAATGCATAAGTAACTTTAAAATCCATAAGTAAAAAAACAAAAACAAAACATTTTAATATGGCAATCAGATTCAAAATTATTATACCATTTGTAAAAAATTCAATGATAAAATAAAAATGTAACTAGTACCTGAAGTAAATTGGGATTTCAGGTTTCAGAAAATTCCTGAAGATACTGTTGAACTTCGGATCTCTTGAACCTCGTTGCGTCGTCCAATGGAGAATATCCCCACCGGTCTTTCGGATAAACTGGCACGGAACAGTTCTCCACGAGAAACCGTACGCACTCCAGGTGTCCCTCGGCCGCGGCGAGATGAAGCGCGGTCCTTCCGTCGTAGTCGGCAATCGACATGTCCTGCGACGCCAGCGCTATACGTCGAAGTGCCGTCAAGTCACCATTGTATGCACCGAAGAGCAGGTTGACAATGCGATTGCCTTGCATGTCCGAGTAACGCATCCGTGGGTCGACCTTCTGCGACGTGTGTCGGAGGTTGTCGTAATGATGGAAATTGAAGACGTTGACGAGCTGCTCGCAGAACTGGACCCCCCGCACGCTGTTGCCCATTGACTCGAGGGGCGGCGACCACAGGCACATTCCCATCACGTTTGGTATCACCAGAAGAACCGCACCCGACACGGAAGACTTTGCGGGCAGTCCAACCTTGAACGCAAAGCCCCCCGAATAGTCGTACATGCCGCAGGAGTGCATGAGCGACAGCGTGTTGCGCACCGAAGTGGCGCTCAGCACTTCCTCTCCGGTTATCGGACAGTAGCCGCCGTTGGCGAGGGTAGCCGCCAGGACCGCACCGGAGTTGACGTTCGTCTCCATCGAGCAGAGTTGAAAGTAGAGATCAAGCGTGTCGTCAAGCCTCGTCTTTTCCGGAAAGCATCGATTCTCTTTGAGATAATAGGCGAGCGAATAGTTCCGGTTGGCCGTTTCCTTTTCCGACAGAAAGATGGCGTTGTTGAATCCGATAAATTCGCCGCCCATCATTCTCCGATACTGATTCATGATGAAGTCAAATCGATCGGAAAGGGATAGGTTCCTTCTGATCAACGAAGCGATCAGTATGGCGCCTGCGTTGATCATCGGATTGTGAGGCTTGTTTTCCGAACTCAGTTTGATGCAGTTGAACGACTCTCCGCTCGGTTCGTGGCCCACGTACTGGTGCACGAAGTCCACCCCAAGTTCGTTTATTGCGAGGGCGTAGTTTATCGGTTTTCCGCTCGACTGCAAAGTAAAAGGTACCTCGACGTCTCCGATGCTGTGGCGCTGCCCGTCGACAGTACAGAGCGACACTCCCCAGTAGTCGGGACTGTACTTTCCCAACTGTGGTATGTACGATGCGACCTTGCCCTCCGAGTTCGTCCGGCACGCCCAGTAGATGCTGTCGACGGAGGAGCAGAACTTTGAGAATTCCGGAATCGCGAAGTCTCCGGTGAACGCTCGCTTGATGAGTACGACGTTGTCCTTTATGCACTCGATGAACTTTTCCCTGTCCAACTGAACCTCTCCCTGACCGTCCTGGCCGTGGAGGAGCTGCGATCGGTGTTCGTTGATCTTGTTCATCGACTCGACGAGACGCGGGTCGTTCTTCCAGAGCCCGGCGTTCTTCAGTCCCTTCAGCAGGCGCGATATCGGAACCATGCCGCTGCTGTTGCACAGAAGGTGAAACAGCTGGTCGTCGAAATGCCGGAACCCGTGCGACAGACAGCACTCGGCCAGCGTAGCGCCGTCGTGCCGTTTGCCCCCGGTGCTGCCGATGGGCCTCGCCGGTAACTCTACCACGACCGGAGGTTCGCAAAACACCCCGGTCTTCACCGTCAAGCGGGGTGATCTCTGAAGAAGCTGCAACGATGCTGATGATGATGGTGATGTGCCCCGTTTTCCCCGACTGCAGTATCCTACTATCTTGAACATCGTGGGACAGGCGAATCTCAGTACAGATATCTAACGATTGCTGTGAAATTCTGACGGAGACCTGACCTCGAAACCGGGCCTTTATTTGGTTTTAATGGCTCTGGTAACGAGGCCTGGTTACCTCCCTCCAACTCTCCCCCCTCAACTCACCGCTCGGTTCTTACCTATCGACGGTGAAAACATAATTGCTTTTGACGAAGATGTTCATTTTAACGATCTTTTCGACAAAACATTCGACATAAATTAGTGAACTCCTAAAGTCGTGATCAATGAACGCACTTAGGCCTCGTCTTGTGTTTATTCTTTCGCCTTTAAAAACCCAAAGTACAGAATCGATCGCACTAAGTAGAGTAAGAACTTCCATAGAAATAACTAAAGCTTACAAATTACGCTGAGTTAATTTCAATTGGCTGATAGAATTTGTAATACTTTACTATAAATGCAGTTAGGTGTATGCGTGCAAAGTCTTAATTTTAAAAGTAAGTTTCAAAGCGGCAGGTTACACTCTCCAAAATTATTTTGCAACTCTGGAGGAAGCAGGTCAAATCTCGGAATAAATCAAGGTCAGAGCACAGGGTTAGCAATGAAATCATTTTGACACTTGACAGTAATAAAAGTGACAGCATTGGCCTGGCAGTCGTGATCATAACGGTGCATGACAAATGAATGAAAAAATGACGTTTGTTTTGCTACACCGCCGACGATTATTATTTTCATCATAATCATCTTCGTCGTCATCATCGTCGTCGTCATCATCGTTGTCGTTGTTGATGATGATTGGTGTCGTTGCACATGTTGACTTGTTGTTGTTGTTGTTGCTCAGATCCCAATTTTAAATGATTTATAAGATGATTTTTACCAAACAGATAACAAGCCAAGTTTTTCCACTGGAATTTATAAGATTTGCCTGAAATGTGAGAATGGTGGGAATGTCGGCAAAAATTTAATCGTTGAATGTAGAGGTAGCAAATATTATTTTGGGCCGAAGTTCTTCAGGTTATTTATCGATGCAAATAAAGAAAAATAAAGAAACGCGTTCGCTCAAGCGACAATTGGGCCGATAGGCCTATAGGCTACCCTATAGGACAAATTTTTATAACCGATCGGATAATGGGCCCACCTGGCTTCCATTGTTACAGTAGCGCGCAGATGGGGCGGTGGCCCCGGGCGCACATCAGAGGGGGCGCACAAATTGACCCGACGACCTATATTTGCTTGTCAACACTTTTTTACAGTAAAACTCTTTAAAATTATCGATTTGGCCTTGTGCGCACTCCAGAGGGGGGGCGTAAAATTTGATTCGGCGACCTTTTTTGCTTGTAAACACATGGAGTCCACCAGATGAATGATGGGGGGGGGCGTCTAAGTGGACTTTAGCCCCGGACGCCACCACTCTGCACGCCATTGCATTGCTACCTATACTGACGTTGGCACTTTGGTCTGCAGTCAGGGCGATGCGTCATGCTGTTCACATAGCCGTGTTTTAAACCACAGGTGACAGGTAGGCTATGTATTCAAAATTCCTTCAGCAGAGATTCTCTCAGTGCTGTATCTAGGCCTTTTGGGAGGGCAAACAACAAAAATCCACCACAAAACCCCAGCACTGACACAGATTTTTGCTTTGAACCGGGTCTCTTCTCCTCCAGCCTACCTAGGCCTACTTGAAACGATACTTAATAGATACTTTAAAATACTTTAATTACTTTTAAAACATTTTACGCGTTTTCTTTTCAAATTACATGCTTTCTATTATTTAGCCTACAGTAGGCATCTGATAAATGACGGATAGGGGGTCAACCAGTGTTTATTCTAGGCCTTCTTAGGGGGACAATTCCCCCGTTTGAAAATCCCCCAAACGTGTGGAAACTCAAACCTTGTCCCCCAAACATTTCAAAATTCCCCCTCAATGTCAAGGAGGCTTGAATAAACACTGGGGCCAACTGATTTCAAAAATACCCGGTCCTAACTGGAAATACATGTACACTGTACAGCCTACTCCAGATTAATGGCGTACCGCGTAAGCCACGTGCGTCGCTGTTTTGCTTCAGAAACCGAAGAAAAGCGACTGAGCGCCTGACCCTACGCTCCAAATATTATAGGACCCCTTTACCTTTTAGTCCCATTCCATCCCGATGGACAAGTGAATCCCCCGAGATACACAGTATCTCCGTGTCCAGGATCCAAACCGGATTGGCCGAAGAGTTATTGGGAAACGCAAGTGGGTCAGAGAACTTCGGACCTTCCAAGAAATCATCAAAACAGTCAACGGTACCATAAACCATTTTCCGTTGTCATATTTTTGATGGCGTATGACAAGGCCTGTTGGGTCATAAAGGCCTACCACGGGGCCTACGCCTCTTTCTCACACGAAGAGTCGTCGACACTCGGTCGCAAAATGACTCTCACGACGCAAAAGCGCCTTTTGATGTTTTCGATAAATCAACGTTAAAGGCAGAAATGAATCGCATTAATAACAGAAGACAAAAGTAGTGAACAGGGCAAAGCAGGCATAGATAGAAGGCCAACCGCTGCTCAATCAAGTGGCCTTGGCAATACTACGGTTCAAAACTTTACGAGCATGTTTTAGGCGGCCAATCTATAGGAGTTCCCCTCTGTCCCATTTGCGTAGCTACGGAAGACGCATGGGGGTTGGTTCCCCTAGGGGCCTAGGCCTACAAGGATCGGGACCGGGCGTTAGATTCGTCCAAAACCGGTGAGTAGATGTAAAATCTCGTCGCTTCTCAGCATTAGGCCGATACCTATTGTAGCACAGACTAGCTGAAATTCGTGCAAACCCGACGAGAACATTTCTAGGCAGTGGCGGCTCCAGGATTTGGCAAGTTGGGGGGCGGGGCGTTGGGGTGGCAACTTCTAATCATGGGGGAACCATTTGTTGGTATGTATGTAGCATTAAGTATAGGGTCCCAACAGGGGGGACCACTGGGGATGGGCAGGCACTCAATAGGGGCACAGGCCCCCCGGTGGAGCCGCCACTGTTTCTAGGGGGGGGAGTGAAGATAACGTGACTGCCGATAACTTGCCATATACTGTAGTCTGCAAAATTGTTTCAAAGCTAGAGATTTGAATCTAATAACACCCTAAATTCTTTAGCGGTCAGGTGACTCAGGTCGAGCAATACTTTCCATATAATGCCTCCATCGTAGACGTTAACTCCGATTAGGCCGCTAGGCTCGAATCTTCACTTTTCGAGAGGCCAGAGCTAGGGAGGTGAAAGAAATCGAGTTGTGCCCCCTTTTCCATCCAGGTTTGCGCCTATGATCACCACACCACTACGAATTCTTCCGGAGCATTAACCATTTGACGCCATGGGCTAAGAGTCTTATCCCGGACTATTGGCTTCACCAGGCGCTCGGATACAGGGATAATAATAATGTGATTTTAAGTGGTTTAGGAGGCTAAGTAAGCCTGTGTGATGTAGCCAGGAGTTTAGGTTTGGGGACTGAAGCACATGACTGAATCCCCTCCCTTCCTTGTGAGCCCGCAACGCCATTTGGGCTTGAATTCATTGGGGGCTTGTCCCTGCTCGGATAAGCTCTGTTCCCGCACTAGATTACATGACACAACGTGGCATCCCCATCTGTATAAAAATCCAATACCTGCTTTAAAATTCCGGCGTGTTGAAAGATCACTAAAGTTACTGGACTAAACTGGAATTAGTGGTCGTTCCATTAGCTGAAGACGGAATTACATGCAAGGATCTTGTCATTGGCTTATGCTCCACAGTCCACAAGGAGTGATAAAAGCTGCTGCTGATGATGATGATGATGAAAGATCACTTGCACATCACATAATGCAATGTTCAAGTGTAATGGACATTTCTCACAGTATAACTCCAATGCGACAACATGAAGCAGTCTTTTGTGAGTCCTTATCATATTATTTACAACTGCAGGGGTTTTAAATAAATTAACGTACGCCGTACAATTGAATTCGTGAAAAGAAGGTCAAATTTTACACCGACTCGGTTCAACACAAACAAAGTGGAATCATCAAATCAAAATCATTTGCTACAAGAAAAAATCAACTGAAATACTACTAGGACAACTCAAAACCTCTCTGACAAGAAATAGAACTAAATATACATCACATAGCCAAACATAAACAATATTACAAGTATGATAGAATACAGTTTCTACAAAGGCAGCTGCAAAATATATTCCAGTTGTTAAACCTAACAAGAAACTTTTCAACCAAAAACTGAAAAAGAAGATAGTCTATATGATTTTCAAAAAAGTTCAAGACAATACTCGTTTACCATATGATATTCGGAACTTGGTACATGTGCAAAACTGTAAATTATAGAAAACACAGGACAGCACACAATAAATAATAATAATAATACTTCAGATTTTACGGAAATTATAAAATGCAGATAGGGAGGTTGATTGGAACATGTACAGAGTTTAACAGATCATAATGTTCAACATGTTAAAATTACCATGATACTTGGAAAATGCCTGGTGACGTACGTATATAAAACATAATCACACTATAACAACTGTAGCAACATAATTCCTCAATAAAGAGTTCAGAACTTTTTGCCAAGATGTTTTTTCTCAAAACCCAAATAATTACCGATTCCTAAACTGAAGAACAGGAAAATCCCATTTGGATCGAGTTCCATTACCAGTGATAACATTCAATCATGAAAATCCAATAAAAATGCTGCATAAATAACATTTTTTATTAGACGGAGCCCTTAATGTGATGATGCTATTTACATTATCCACAAAAACATTTTTTAACCAACCGTTAATAATATTACAACAATATGAATGTATCCATAACTGATCGAAAATGTAACTTGATATGGGGTTCCAGTCAATATTTTTATTATAATAAATGAAAATCTAATCAATAACCAGTCTTGCTTTGAAATGTTAAAAATAGGCCTAATCAAATTTAAAATGTTCAATTTACCAATAACTAGAAACAACAAGGACATAATGTTAATAATAGAACTCTTGTGCCTCAGTCTATCTCAAAAACAGGACCAAATAATGAAATCATTCTGCATATGAACCCTTTCTGATTTCTTGTATATACAATAAGGGGCTGTCCATTAATTATGTCAACAATTTTTGGCCAATTTTTGACTCCCTCCCCCTTGTCAACAACTGCCAACTTTCAGTTACCCCCCCATAATTACGTCAAAAACGTTTGACCCCCCCCCCCAAGATCAATGGCAGGTCCCAATAACAAGGTCATTATTTTTTGTGGTGATGACCATTTGTTCCCTTTTTTCTCATCGAATGTCAAAATGTGGTGGTGATGACCTTTTTTGCCATGCTTTTTTCCATTATAATAAGTAGTATTCCATGAAATTTCCTATTTTATGATTATTTGAAAAAGTGAAATTGTTGACGTCAACTTCTCTTGACCCCCTCCCCTGTCAACAACTGTCAAACTTTTTCAAACCCCCTCCCCCCTAAATTGTTGACGTTATTAATGGACAGCCCCTAAGAGATGAAATAATAATAGAAGGCATTTAATTCACTGAACAATGACACTGGCAAAGATAGTGACACATCGATTTGCACAATATTCTGCTGCAGAATAAATTAAACAACAGAAAAACAAGAGGATACTCCACGTCAAAATTAAACCAAGCTAAATAAATTACTTGTGATAGTATAATCTGTAACTAATCGCACAAGTCCGACTGTAAATTTACAATTACTTTACACTGTAAAAGTCTGTAATATCAATGCATGCGTCGAACAAATTGTGATGCAATGAAATGCAAACAGTCCAAACATTTTGGCATAAACTAAAAAGTGGCCCCAAATAAATTGAAAATATACACCCAACGCTACAGAACACATTGAACCTGCCGCAATGGTATTTAAAACGAAAACATAACAACTTTGACTGCCTACTAATTAAATGTGAAACAAAATTTCTAAAAAAGAAATAACTGCTTCAAGAAAGACGGGTATGAACAATAATTTTGGTGTTTTCTATCTAAAAAGGCAGCTTCCTTGTTGTTCTGTGTACAGTCAAATGCCAAGAATTTTTATAGAAAATTTTGGTCAACTATTTTGAGCTTAAAATCGTTGCGTCAACACCCAATAAAATTTTATGATTTATAAACAACATTTGAACAAAACCAACAACTAACACTTAAAGTTAAAACATTTGCAAATAAATTGGAAGGTTTTTGAATACAACAGTCTCTGAAAAAAGGTATTTTCTTCTCACTAAGAGGCACAATAGGTTGTGACCACGGGAGGAAAAAGCAGACAGGATTGACTGATATAAACTGTCGTCACTGCATCCGATCTTTTATGACACTTTCACTGGCACAACATAATTAATTGATATCACTATTAAACTCAATCAGTCACTGCTATAGCAGCTACTAGCAGTAGTAGGTAGCATTCAATGCAGCTAAAGAACAGTTCTCAAGTTAAATCCTTAGCACAAGCACTTTTTAATTGCAGAATTGGATTTGCAAGGAATGTCGCTGAATATTGAAATACCGGTATTTAAACCAAATTCCACGCTTAGGCGAAAAAGTTCATTCAACAAACAACTGATCACAACCCGCCATGACGATCGATGGTTTCACGATTCAAATAAGCTAGTCACGTGACTTGCTCCACAAACAAAATTCCCCACAGATAAAAATCAATTTCAAAGGTTCACTCAATGGTAGTGGTTGAATAAGAATGCTGACCAATGGAGACCTCGAACCCGAAATCCCAGCCAATGAGACAGTGGCATTCGACCATTCAGTTATGCGGTGATCTCTTCCCGTTCATGTATCCGATCCATCGCTGCGACACCGACACGAAGAGCGGATCGTCGTCGATCTGACTGAGAAGCAGAAGCTGGTTGACGTGCGTCGCGTGGTAATCCCACCGCGCAATGTTCGGCGCCGCACCGGTCAACGTGAAGTGCCGAAGGTCGTAGATTGACCCGGACCCCGTGTCGAACAGCGGCAGCAGTGTCTTCAGCGACGCCATTCCCTCGTCGAACAACCTCCCGGGCTCCGAGGCCGCTGCGGCAGGCGAAGAAGACGAAGACAAAGCAGCGACCGTCTTCAGGTCGTACAGACCGATCAGCGAGTAGACGAAACCGTTGAGCACGAAACAGCTCGGAGTGGTCGGATACTCCTCGTACCACGGATGACGTCCCAGGAACGTCGCTCGCACTCCGCCGGACGAGCTCGGAATGTCGAAGAGCGCCGCCGACCGCAGCGCCGCGTCGAGGTACTCGCTCCGCTCGGTCTTGAGGTAGGCCCTCACGAGCACCGACATCGCCTGGCCCTGGGCCATCGCGGAATACCACCCGGGCGGCAGTTCGAGTCGACCGTCGGCCAGTTTTCGCGTCACCGCGACAGCCCAGCCGCCCCGGTGGTCCTGGTGGCGCACCAGCCAGTCGGCGGCATAGAAGAACTGGGCCAGGTGGTGACTGCTCCGCAGCACGACGTTGTCCACATAACCCCACCCGTAAAAATCGGCGCGAACGACTCGCTGCAACACCGCACGCGACACCTTCTTCTTGTTCCTGTACTTGAGGTTGATACCCTTCGTAAAATCCGTCTGAATATCGCGAGTTATCGAAGTCCAAGTGGCCTGCATCCCGATGCCGTAGTATATCTCCGATCCCTTGACGGAAACCAAGACATCGGAACGGACGTAAAAAATAGTAAACGTTTGAAGAGACTTTCCTTCGACGGCGAGCACGACACCCACGCTCCCATTATTTACAAATTTTATATCGAATGACAGGAAAAAGCACAACGAGGAATCACTGGAGAATTGTACGCTGACTTCTGGAGATGAAAGCAATTCTAAAAGCGAAGAGAAAACATAGAACGTAGAAAGAACAAATGCAAAACATCTTGCGGTCAAATCAATGAACATTACATTCACACAATGATGTAAAACTATCATAACTTTCACAAGATTTGCCAAAATCGACACCCTATTGACATTCAGCACAAACACTACAGCAAAATAGTAAATACTCTAAACACCCTACACCTCACAATAGCGCAAACACCCCTACAAACAGGGGCATATCTAGGGTTTTTTGCAAACCATGGCATCTGACGGGGTAGAAAATTAATTTAGCAGGTCAACAAATCTTTAATTAACAAGTCATGACATTTTATTGACGCAAAACTACAGCTGCATATTTCTTGCTTTTAATGATGCAAACTGGTCTGTGATGTTCCCCTCAAAGTCAGTTTTCTCAGTTTCTTCTCTTTCTACACTGAGTTGAGAACACGATCACAGAGTTTTTGTGATGCCTTCTTTCAAATGGCGCCCAGGGCATCAGCCTATACCTGCCATACCCTAGGCGTGCCACTGCCTACAAAATCTGACTTCGGTCAACTGGATTAACTGAAGGATCAACTTCGCAAAAATTGACAAAACTCTTTGAGAAAAATCTGCCAACATCTAATATTCTACTGCAGTTCTCACTTCAGAAACTGTCGCCAGAAAATACAACACCAAAGCTATAAACCCTATAACCAGCAACAACAGAAGTAATTTTAGAAGTAATTTAGAAGTAATTTAGAAGTAATTTGACAGACGAAACCGATCGTACCAGAGGCCTGGAACTCTATCGTCCGGCTGCCGGTGTCCGTATCCAGGACGTTCTGCACGGATCCTCCTCCGCTTACGGACCACTTGGTGATGTCACCGCGTTCTGCGTCTTCCACTGTGAAGGTCAGGGGTCGGTCCTCCGTTAGGAACTTGCTGTAGTGGCTGAGTCCGTACTGTGCGATCTGAATGGGGTAGAAGTAACCCTGGGCGCCCCACTGGGTCGATACGGGAACCCCTAGCCACCACAACAACAACAACAACAACGACCAAGTGGCATAGCCATGCAGCAATCCTGAATAAGGGGCATATTGACAATTTTTTTAAAGGAAGAAAGTCTAGACAAGCGTCCTGTAAAGCAAGGGCTTTAACCTTTATCATATTCTCTTCAGTCATAAAGCCCCACAAGTACTCAACAATTTTGCGAAAATCCCACAACCAGTCCCAGAAGAAATAGGGGTAGGGCGGACTCCGTACCCCTCCGTGGTTACGCCAATGACAATGGCATAAAACGCCCTGAATCATACCAAAGCCTCAAACACTGAACTACTCCATTAGGGCCATTACTGAACTCTAAGCCACCGGTCACCAATACCTGTTATATATATATATATATATATATATATATATATATATATATATATATATATATATATATATATATATACACACACACACATACATATAATATTATATCTGTTTACCTGTATCAAAGTACCGGTACTATCAAATCTAGAGTTAAGTCACGTCTCTTCCTGCTTTTCTTTTTTCCCTTTCTTCAATCTGCCTTGCTGCCTATGGTCACGTCAGTCAATCTGTTTGTCTCAATACAAATGCAATTCACCCAGCATCAGTCGTTACCTTCTGCGCCACTTATGCACTTCACCCTGTCACGCACTTCGACGTTGTAATGCTCGAATGACATGAAGACGCCCCCTGGAGTGTATTTGTCGCCTGGCGGGTACACCCGAGAGTACGAATGCTGCCAGTCAAAGTGCTGCTCTGCACCCCCGCCATCAAGTTTCCCATAAACCTACGACCAAATATCACGAACACAAAATCTACCGATTGCCAGAAACTGATACAGAACCAGTCAATGGAGAGACAGACAACTGGTCAGAATATCTAGGTTCATGCAAACATTTTTATGTCGGACATAAAGAAGCAATTCTGCGAATGTATTAATACAGTAGGACTTCGTTATAACATACCGGTACTTATCGGGTCTGTTTACAAAATATAGTACGCTACATCTGAGGTACGTTATATCTAATACCATCCATTATGATAGCACATCAAATAGGATGGTATAATGCGGTGCATTATATGTTACACATGTATGATGATGATGATGATTATTATTATTATTATTATTATTATTATTATTATTATTATTATTATTATTATTATTATACGAACATTTCTATAGCACAAATATTCGCAAAGCAGCAAATGCGCTAATGTAAGTTGCGAACCGGATCAAACAAACAAGAATGTCTTCAGTTGTTTTCTAAAAGAGAACAGTGAATCAGAGGAACGCAATGTTGCTGGCAGACTGTTCCAAACATACCTGTATATTACAAGTGTATGTTACAACCGGGTCCGTTATATCAAAATTCGACTGCACTGTCATATCAGGCACAGGGTTACTGGAGAAATAGCAGTTGCTAAGCAATATATAACAGCAGAATTTTAGTTACAATATCTTTGAGGTTTTGTGAAAAATTGACAGATAAACACAGCTCTGAATATGTATCTACAGAACTGGATGCAAAGCTGGACTGCTGGTCCATTAAGAGCACAATAAATTACAGATATGATAATCTAATTCATGGAAATACAGTCATATTTGGAAATTGTCAGAGGACAGAGAGAGACATGATACATTGGAGGATCATAAAAGAGTGCTGATATCATCAGGATAGAGCAATGATATCACAAGAGGCTCTAAAATCCCATCAGATGATGAGAAATGCAAAATCAGGAGTAGCATCACGACTACACAGATGCTCAACACTTTACTCAAATATTTCGGATAATAAAAGAACATTTTTCAAATGCTTTTCTTGCCTCAAAATACTGGTTAATGAAAGAAAATGGAAGAAAGACTTCGTTTCCCTCCAATCGACATGGGATCGAGCGATCCCCGTTGATCCTGCAGTCGATCTCTCGATACTGCAGAGCGACCGCGTCTCCGGATTTATCCGTAGGAAGTGAAGGTACAACCGGATCGTCAGGAATGTCGTCGTCATCCTCCTCCGTCAACGCGAATGCTCTGTTTGCGGATGACGAATTCGAAAATCATAAACGATGAAATGATACATTGAGGGATGACAAGAGAAGATTCACTCAAATCAAAGAATAGATTTTACTTAACCCTAGTTCAGAATAATTACCCCCTCCCAATAGTCACGTGATCATACAGGTCAAAACCACAACCACATATCTATCTGTCTCTACATCACATTGCACTACGATTGCCAGTCTCTGCTATCCTGCATTTCGGAAATCAGTGCAATATGATCAGAAGGAAGAAAAAACAAAAATGTTTGCTTCAAATAATTTTAATTGATTTTAATAAGAACAATACCAGGATCTAACATATTCCAAGTAACCTAAGCTACTCCATTAAATCACAGTATCTTTCTATGCCATATTATTATTATTATTAGTAGTAGTAGTAGTAGTAGTAGTAGTAGTAGTAGTAGTAGTAGTAGTAGTAGTAGCAGTAGTAGTAGTAATAGTAGTAGTAGCGGCAGCAGCAATATTATTATTATTATTGTTATTACTATTATTATCATTATTTATACAGCGCTATAACCGAAAACACATTATCAGCATGCATTAATTCATAAGGAAGGGCAAGGCAAGACATAGCAGGGCATGGAACACAAAGTGCCCCCAATAGCATCCCTGGGTGATCCGTCCACGTCTGATTCATATCATATCCTAATGAGACAATCAGAGTCAGTCTTACACATTATACGTATTTGACAATTGTATCTCTCCTCCATCGTCCTCTCCACACCGCAGCCAAAAAGAAGTTGTAATAAGAAGACTCGTTACTATGCCAACGACGAGTAAGTGGTTAATACTGCAGCGCCACCTGTTCATCGTTTAGGAAATCAATTGCATGGCTTTGCTCAACCATTACGACTGGTCAAAGATAACGGAATCTGGCAAAATACAAAACACTATTTAGTTAAAGAGACTTGTGACAAAGAACTCATTATTATATATATATATATATATATATATATATATATATATATATATATATATATATATATATATATATATAGTGGCAGCTCTAGGATTTGGCAAGTGGGGGGGGGCGTTGAGGTGGCAACTTCTAATCATGGGGGCCAACCATTTGTTGTTTAATGTATGTAGCATTAAGTATAGGGTCCCAACTGGGGGCAGACTCTCAATAGGGGAGCACGGCCCTCCGGTGGAGCCGCCACTATATATATATATATATATATATATATATATATATATATATATATATGTAATGTCTGTGCGTAATGCTGTGCTCATTGGACGAGGCGCTGCTGTCATTTTAAAGTCATTGCTAGGCAACTGAATTTCATAAATGGCGGAGCTTGATGATAAGGCAATACCAAACTTCCCCGTCATATTTGACAGGCAAACAGCTAGTCATAAGTAAAGATCTAATATTTGTCAACGCATTTACTGTATCTAGTAATAGAGTACTCTGCCAAGAATAAGAAATTCCACAATATTGATCAGGGAATAATAAAATGCCATTTAAAAACACAATGGACAGTACAAGCATATAGTGTCTGTAACATATCACAGACCTCAGACAAAGAATATAAGTGCTCCAGATCTATAGGTGCTGTCAATAGGCGACTTAGTCACCAAAAGTCTTAAAGTTAAACAGTAAACAAAATCAAAGATGAATGCAAAATTATTTCAAGTAATATTGCTAAAATCATGCTGTTCAACTGTGACAAGTGACAAATGAAAAAGTCCCCTGCAGTGTCCTGTTTGAGAGCAATTTTCAAATTTTTCATATTACATGGTTGTTAGCGCACGTTAGGTCAGTCACAAAGCGAAGCAGGTACGAGGAGGCAATCGGAGATAAACAACTTGCCAAAGGTCATTATTACGAAATGGCTAGACTGCTAGAGGCAGATTGCAACCAGCTACCCTCCTCACTGCAAGGCAAGAACTGGAGTGAGTGAGTGAGAGAGAGAGGCAGAGACAGACAGAGACAGACTGAGAAGGAGATAGAGAGAGCGATGCAGACACCTCCTGCTCTCATGCCCTTCTCTAGCGTCCTGTCGCCCGGAGATAACCTGCGTCCGGTCGAAATCCTGCATAGCATCGGAATGCCAACGACGTCCTCCGTTCATCCATCTCACGTCCTCCCCTCCCTCTCTCCATCCTGCCCTGCGTCTCCCAAGCGGTGCATCGGTAGACAAATCATTGCGCTCTCTCTCTCTCTCTCTCTCTGCCTCTCTCTCTGCCTCTCTCTCTCTGCCTCTCTCTCTCTGCCTCTCTCTCTCTGCCTCTCTCTCTCTGCCTCTCTCTCTCTCTCTCTCTCTCTCTCTCTCTCTCTCTCTCTCTCTCTCTCTCTCTCTCTCTCTCTCTCTCTCTCTCTCTCTCTCTCTCTCTCTCTCTCTCTCTCTCTCTCTCTCTCTCAGGAGATTAATTACGCGAAGTTCGAATGATCGGATCCAAAGAACAGTTTCTTTAAGATCCCATCAACAGAACTTCAACTAATGATATCTGCGGATCAACAGATTCTAGTTATTCCGTACATGCAAATGTACAGCACAACTCTGATTCACGGTGTAAGCCTACACCAGGTCCTCTTAATAAAGAAAATAGTCGTCTCACCCCACCCCAACAGTGCCACAAAAATCTGTCGTTTAAAAGTAATGAATGAAGGCCTAAAGTTACACAGATATAGAGAGAGGGTAGGAGGCAACTAACTGCCAAGGAGCGTCCAAAATCAAGGAAAACAATTTAGAAAGATATTCATAATGATATATTCTTATATAGAAATCTGATATTGATCACATTCTCAGCACTGAAGCAACATAGATTGTCAAGAAATTGGCGCTACATAATCACCGTAACACGTTTAAGATATCAATGCATCGGTCTTATACAAGACAGAAAATTCTGAATGCAGCAGGAAATAAATACGGTACATTCCACTTTAATACAACATTAAAATGTGCAAATAACCTGAAGTGAACTGAACTGAACTGAAGGAAAGGAGGAGAAGATGAAGGAGAGTAAATAGTAAATGCAAAGAATTTCTAAAATTCAGTTTTTTCAGATCGAAAGATTACAAACCAAACTGGAACTGCCATTGAAGATTGATTCCAGAATTGCTACCTCGTAAACCTTGTGATAATGTCGATGCAGCTCAGAATAAACAAGACTTGTCTAGCAGGGACTTCTACACTGTTAGAAAAAATGGTTCGGCCAATGCTATTCTAAAGGTATTATACCGGGAACAGGTATTTCAGCGTAACGGAAAACCTTTCTAACGGTTTAACGTTTCAAACCTTTAATAAACCATTTATAGGTATTTTAGAGAACCTGGATTCTGGATTACCGTAAATGAACACCTTTTATGGGTATTCTATGTCGAACCTTTACATAACCATTTCGTTTGGTTTTTGATAAAACCTTTAGGGCCTACTAAAGACAATTTAATTAAAGATCTTAGAGGCCTATACAGTGGCGTTTCCAGGATTTGGTAGGTGGGTGGCCGTTGGGGAGGCAGCTTCTAAACATTGGGAGATTGGGGACGCACCATTTGTTGATAGGCATTTGTAGTAGTAATAGGGTCCAAAAAGGCCTATATATCTATTCGTTCTATATGTTTTGCCCATACGTCTATGGGCATGAAATAGCCATTGACACAGATGAAACGTTTCTAATAGGTAGCAATTTCTGCCTATTTCTGTAGAGGGTACTATCCCTCTGGACCACCCAACTCAAAGATTTACCAGTAGTCGCTCCTTCCAAGAAATCAAATGTTACAGGCCTATAAAGAATACGGTCTATATGTTTTGCGCATTCGTTTATAAGCTAAAAATAACCATTGACATAGATGAAACGTTTCTAATAGGTAGCAATTTCTGCCTATTTCTGTAGAAGGTACTATCCTTCTGGACCACCAAACTCAAAGATTTAGTCCTCCTCCCAAGAAATCAAAAGTTATAGGCCTATAAACAATACGTTCTATAAGAACAGAAAACCTAAATGATTCCTTTACATTGCCCATATGATATCCATGGTGTAGCATTGTACCATTGAAAGAAATAATAGACCTTGGGATTACCTTTTGAAGTGGTTTTCTATAAAACCACATACCAACCTTATAACTGGTATTTTGTAATATCTTTGCACAGTTACAAAAAAACCTTTTGTATACTGCTTGAAATGGTATTATAGCATTACCATTACATATGGTATTATGAAATACCCTTATGTGGTAGTTTTAGGCCACAGATATAATACCTTTTGCATACCCTTTCCTAAACCATTTCTTCTAACAGGGTACATATAGAAGTGCCTGGTCTGAGTAACTGCTCGTCAGAAATCCCATGTCCCCGTTAGTGCCGCCACTCTGATCAACTCAGCCAGAAGCCAGTGCATGGTATTCATGGCCTGCCAATTACATAAATCGGTCGAATGCCTTACTTACTTACCAACCAAAGTATGGCTTAAACCCACCTAAGCAGAAAGAGACAAGGCAGCCACAGGCACCCATTAGCTGCTGCTGCTGCGACTGATCCATCATTCGCAATTTCGAACCCTATCAGTCGGGCTTACCATGTCAAAGTGGACATGGTAAAGATGCTCAGGTGTCTACAGCTGAATATTTTTTCTGGTCTGCAGAAGAGATCCTGGATTTACAATTGTCATTAGGGCAGCTGCCTTTGGCTTGGGGGTGAGAAGGAGAGTTCAAATTTTAAAAATATGCATGCGTTCAGTCGATGCGCACAACTTTCAACAAAATATCAAGTGCGCAAAACACATTATGGGTAATATTCTCAAGAAAAAAGCAGATTCTTTGGTAATAATTAATTAATGAAACCATAATGATGCAATGACTAAACATATCCAAACCATTCACATAATTAATCATAAAACATAATCACATGTTCGTGACAAGTTTGTTCAACCTATACCACTTAGATCTCATTAGAAATGTAGACCATCTCTGTACAACAACAACAACAACAACAACAACAACAACAACAAACAACACAACTACAATAGAATAACAGAATTCTATGACACTTTGCTATTCTCCACTGCAATCTAAGGCTGAACGAAAATGATGCGCCAGGATTTCCAAAGTTAAAATTGGTAACATGAAACCCATTTGTCGAAGGCACGCACTGGTATGGACACAGGGTCGAACACAAGCAATAAAGGGGCAGCAAACCAAGGGACAGAAATCCTCCATATACAAACCAAACAAGAAATTTAAATCCAAATATTGACTCCGTCCAGACAATATAATCAGCGGATAATGGCCACCACTGCTCCAGGGCCCAAGAGAAAAAAGACAGACAGACAACGCTATAGCTGCTGTTTGCCAAGAAATACAAGCATTGTGCTTCAGAATACATGACTAACCAACGAATGACTGAATCACAAAAAATTATGGCATATTTATTTATTTATTTATAACTGACAACTTATATAGCGCAGTAAGAATGACAGAAGGTCAAAATCAAGAGTGCTTTACAGCAAATAAAATATCTCATCTGTACGAAATACCAAACAAGTGTGTTTTGAGTATTCTGGTGAACATTTCAGGAGAAGTCATTTCTGTCACGTCGTCCGGCAGTGCGTTCCATAGAGCCAGATTCCCACGGCATAGCTTCATATAACGACCAATCAAGATGACAAAAAACATTGGTGTCGCCACACGGGACGCCCCCCGCCCCCATTCTGGCTGGGAACAGTCGTGGGATCTGCTGAAAACCATTGAGATATTTCTCTTTGCAGGAGGGAAGGCAGGACGATTGGAATTGATACACATGGAATGGATGTGAATGTGCCAAGAATTCCATGAGGATGTTTTTTGCTTGTAGGATCTTTAAATGGTCAGAGTGCTCCCTCCCCCTAATTCCCCTATTCCAGAACCCTGGCTACGCCACTGGCAGAAACTGTTCTCAAACGAACTCGGCAGAGTGAACCAAGTCATCACAGTGCAACAATGGCTCCATAGAAGTTATAAGGTAATGTAATAATAATAAGCAGTCCATCGATTCCATACCAGAAAGTAATGTAAAAACCGGTTGTCAACATGCTTTATATGCACAAACTGAAGACACCTGTACATCAGGAAACTTAGAATTAGTAAAAACACCATCACTATAGAAAATTCAGAATCAAATAAATCATTTCCAAGAAAGTGAACTGAAATGCACCAAAATGGAGCAAAAGAATCGCACATCTCATCGGCTCCACAGCAGAGGGCGCCACTCTACAGATCCCAACTGAACCAATGCCTGGTTTACTTGGCATTGGGTGCATATAATTAGGAAAAGGGTTCAAATTATACAAACCAGGACAACAACAACAACATCCACCGCCAGAAGAGAACTCCCACGGACAGGGTTAAGCAGGCCATCTGGTGAACAACTGATCTAGTCTTCCATTGATCAAGAAAATGCACTCAACTTCCATTTGCAAATCACTTCCAGAAGAACCTCAAGCCACATCGGATTCTCAGCCAGAACATATCCTCTCACTACTACTAAAAAACACCCATAGGCAACTGTCGCTGCTACAGCTGCTTCAGCTACTACTACTACTACTACTACTACTACTACTACTACTACTACTACTACTACTACTACTACTACTACTACTACTACTACTACTACTACTACTACTACTACTACTACTATACTACTACTACTACTACTACTACTCAGGGACATAGCCAGGATTTTAGGTTTGGGGGCTGAAGCCCAAGATTCCCCCTGCACAACTCCTTACCTCCAGGGATACCCCCCATCTGAGACCGACATGTGTGCTATGTTGTACTGTGACTGACATATCTGTGCTATGGTGTATCTTAAAATTGATACTCTGTTTGACACTGGACTGTGTAAGGACTATTGCTACAGAAGGCTATAGATATGCAAAAATCCAGAAGAGTGATGAAACAAATTATATCCGCATTTTCTTGTGTCCCCATCTCCATTGAATCAAACCGTACTAGAACAGTCAATATATTCTGCCTCAATTTTTTTCTAGAGATTTCGAAATGCCACGAAAAATAGTCAACTATTTAAATCAACATTATAAAGTCTTTCAGAAATCTGTTCTCTGTCAAATGGCTACAAAGTCGATCGAGAGATAAGAGGGTCTTAAGATAGCTAGTTTCTTGTATCACAGGTTTTACAGACCACATAAATATGATAAAAATGACACCCTGTTTGACATTGGCCTGCAGAAGGACTATCCAGTGGATCAGCAAAGGTGTTTATGGGCTTTTCAATATCCAAGGTAAAATTCTTGTGAGCAAACAAACGTTTGAGCCCGCAATGCTATTTGGGCTTGAATTCATTTGAGGGGGCTAGCTTCAGATTTGGGAGGCTTGAGCCCCCAAGCCCATGCCTAGCTACGTCCCTGCTACTACTACTACCACTACTACTACCACTACTACTACTACTGTTGCTACTACTGTTGCTACTACTGTTGCTACTACTGTTGCTACTACTGTTGCTACTACTACTACTTTCTACTACTTTCTACTACTGCTGCTACTACTACTACTACTACTACTACTACTACTACTACTACTACTACTACTACTACCAGCATTCATAGTTTTTTAAAGAGAAATAGACTCTTAATATAGCAAGAGAAGTTCACAGTTATCCAGAATGACAGTAACTTCAGCCAAGATGAATATAAAACTATCCAGGCAGTCAGTCCAATGTCATTATTCAACAAATGACACTCCATTACATGGCCAGTACACCAGCCCACAGACAGACGGACACACACACACACAAACAAACACACACACTTAGCATGCTATGTCCTATTATTTCACCATGATATTCTTGTGCTTTCTGTAATGTCACTGCATTGAAAAGGCATGCTACGTTGACTCCCATCTTCAGTGTAAATGTGTATAAGTTCATGTTGGCATCCATCAAGTATTGTCCCCAAAGAGGAAGGCTTTTGTTGGCAAAATCTTATGACTGCCCTCAATCATAATGCAACCCCACAGTATACAAATATAACCTCAGTCTTCACTGCTGCTTGTACCCGGAAACTTGCAAGAAACACTCTAAATTACCACCGGTACTCCATATATGCATAAGCTCCAATGTATTCCACAGTTCTATAATTATCATTTGATCATTCTAGTCAATCTAGTGTCATCATCTCACAGTCATTACCAGACAATTATTTATTCACCGTTGTAAGCTTCATTGCTATACCGGTAATCATCTTGCACGGCAAACTGCAGTACACAGAAGGGTCAGAGAGCAGTCAGAAAACAAGTGCTTAGACATATGTGGGCAAAGGGTTGGGCCACATTCCCAGAATCAGAAAATTATATTCCTCTGATCTTAAAAGCTCCAAAGTACTGTGGCTCATCGAATGAGTACATCAAGTATCTCTCCTGAAAATTGTCACACCATGAAATGACAAAAAAGTCTAATTGCAAGTACTAGTGAGAGCATTATCATGAATCCTAATAAATAATAAGAACGTTGGCCTTATTTATGCCCGGTTTACACACAAGATAATACAAAATAAAAAGCATGCAATACATTTATTAACACATAAAGATATCAAATATATAACACCATCAACCAAAACAATAATGGATTTATTGTCTATTAAAGATATCCGCAGTTAATTCATAACAACCATTAATATGAAAAATGCTGACAGATAAATTCAGACTCTCCACTCACCTCTGTTCTGTCAACATGTAGAAGCAGAGGACAGGCTCAGGAAACGTCCTGAAATAAAAGTAAAACAAATAGAAAAGCCTAGCTAGAGAGTAAGCTAATAGCAGGGGCCGTAGTGGCTGTAAAAATGAAGAGCCATCTCTAAGTGAAACGAAGCAGTTGAAATGTTGCATTCAAAACAGGATCTTGCATAATGATTTGCTCGATAATCTAGCCATAACACAAAGCAGTAAATGACACAGGATAATAAATGCAATAACCTCTACTGGGCACGTGCATCCCAAGACTACTAAACAGCTCTACTACAGATGATGTACATGTAAGCCGAGTGGAACCCTTCATAACGGATGCAATACATGTCCAACTGATACCCTATATTAATTTAAATGCTCACGCGAGGCCTTGGGTCCCTTTATCAGTGGGCAACATTCAAGGGCTGGCATCTAGAATAGGCTAGTTTCAATGTTTTCTGTTACACCAGCACCGCCATGCAGTGAATTCTAGAACAGGACAGGATCTAGAAAAATCGTATTTGAATCTATATAAAGAAATTCTTACATAATGCTGATGATGTTGTGACCCCCTCCAACCCCTATTACTGCCGGATGAGGGAGGGCACAACATATGTGGCTCAAATCCAGGCAAACTATTAACGCAGAATTATTCTTCTGATAGTAAGCAGCCCTTCCCAATGCCTGCCAAAGCAACGCAATGTGCCACTGGAGCTGCCTGACACTCTGACAACAGCAAAAATGTAATCTTTCCGAGTTGGCTGCTGCCTGACATATGTCAGGTTGTTCTGACATTCAGTCCGATCATCAGAAGTGGTGGATGGCAATATAACAATTGAATTCCCTGAATCAATAGTCCAAATGACAAGCAAAATGTCAAATGCCAAGCAAAATAACTGGCAACGCTAGCAATAACACATGCAGCCTGTCTGGCCTTTCAGGTACAGTAAAACCTCGTTTTACGTCAGATACAGTAAAATCTTGATTTACCTCAGATACAGTAAAACCTTGCTTTACCTCAAAAGAAGTAAAACCTCGTTTTCCTTCACATACAGTAAAACCCTGTTTTACCTCAGATGAAGTAAAGCCTTGTTTTGCCTCCAGTACAGTAAAACCCCAGATAAAAGGACAGTGCCAAAAGGATTCGAGTATGACAAAAGGCACTAGAGAGAAACCCAATTTGTATGCAATCATCTTATAGGAGTGCTACAGAAACTGGCAAGATGCTACATCATATCTTGATGCATTAAGAAAAAAGGTGCTGCTTGTCATGGATAATAAAAAAATAGTTCACTCCACATGAAACTGCAAATGCATTCCTCTGCTCAAGTAAAATTTTTTATTTGAACAGCAAAACAAAAGCCTACCCGGTATATTTGAAACACCCTGGGGTAATATTCATCAACTCTCAATAAAATCAACAGCCCTTAATACAATTAGGAAAAGCCGAAAAGAGAGTACAAGTGCCCAACTGTATAACTCCACTTGCCATTCCCTGTGACACTTGGAGAAAGGAAAACTCAAATCTATGACCGCAATTAAATAAGATCCGTCTGTTGCTGCGTCTGCAAACTGATTATGGTCCAGGAAACTGACTGCTGGTAAAAAAAACCAAGGCTGTGGTTCTCGAGACTTGAGTCTCGGTCTCAAGACTCAATTTTGAAAGCCTCGTTCTCGGTCTGATCTTGAGACACCTGAGTCTTGGTCTGGGTCTTGAACTTGAAGTCTGGGTCTGGAACAATTGAGTCTTGACAACAATTATCAAAAGTTTCGAGACTTGAGCAGAATTTCATACAGAACCAATCTGAAAACTCCGCCTTCCACCGACAATCTGATTGACACAGTATCTGTCACTTGTGTGTGGTTCTAAGAAGGATGCTGAAGAAAGGATGCAGTCTCCCTTATTGACCTATATAATTTCTGAGAACATTGCGCCAAAGCAATGCCAGAGACTCAATAATGAATGTAGGTGAAGAAATGACACCAATTAATATCTTTGTCAGCTGTAATCACTGCCTCTGGAGGGGCGTCAACGTGAAGTGGGATAATCTAATTATAATCCATGTTAGGAACACCCTAGTTACGAGATTTCAAGTCTGAAAAAACTCTGGTAGACTTTTGGAATACCGGTAGGCGAAGGAACGATGCACAGGTCTAAACTCCCTCCACTTTAAAATAATTTTAAAACACTCGGTGCAGTGGCGTAGCCAGCTTTTGCAAAGTGGGGTTGTTAACTGAAGGCACTATGCAACTGAACACTGAAGCCGCGGCCGACCCCGACCCCACTACCCCCTTCAACAAAAGTCAACGGATTTACATAAATTGTGTTGGACATATTTTTTAAAGTGGGGTTGTTTGAACAACCCCAAACAACCCCGTTGCGACGCTGCTGGGGGTCGGCCCATTGTTACGTCATATTTTAGGGGGTCTGAATTTTTGCATATCTATAGCCTTCTGTAGCAATAGTCCTTACACAGTCCAATGTCAGACAGAGTATCAATTTTTAGACATTTTTGTGATCTATAAAACCTGTGATACAAGAAACCAGCTATCTTAACAGTGGCGTAGCCAGCTTATGCAAAGTGGGGTTGTTAGCTGGAGGCACTATGCAACTGAACACTGAAGCCGCAGCGGGCCCCCTCTTCCCCCCACTACCCCTCCTTCAACCAAAAGTCAACGGATTTACATAAATTGTGTTGGCAATGTTTTTTGAAATGGGGTTGTTTTAACAACCCCAAACAACCCCGTGGGTACGCTACTGTCTGCAGTCCTGTCCATTCTTCTGCATCATCTGCCCATCGTCTCTTTGGTCGCTCTCTTTGTTTTAGGTGCTCCAAATTTCAAAATAACAAAATGGGGTACATTTCCACGTCCGTCCTATAGTTCATCTGTCACTTAGTAGGGTGATAAAGTTGACCGAAGCTGCTCAATGCATGGTCTCATGCACACTCTCCAAAAGAATTTAAACAGAAATCATTTACAAGAGAGTCAAATCTCGATTTGTTCTTCGCAAGGAAGCTTGAAATGCATTTTTATGAGATCTCGTATAAAGTGTAAAGAACTCTTGACTTTGGCCCTTCTTCCATGTTTCTGCGCTATACAAATTGACTTACTAACTAACTAACTATTATACTTCTTTAAATAACAAGTACCGGTAATGATCTCATTTAAGTTACTACTACTACTGCTACTACTAAAACCTTCACCTGAGTTCCTTCACCTATGTTCAGCTAATCAATCGATATCAGTAATCAGAATTTTCACCCAGATAACATCAATTAATTATATGACCAATATTATTTGACTTCCTTTCAATGCGAGATAGCATTATTCTATCCCGTCAAGGAATAAAACAATAATAGTTAATTAATTATTACCTCAGAGAAGAAGAAACGAAGAGATACGTAGAACAGACGGCCAGAATTCTCTCCTCCTCCACAGCCACTCCCTAACAACACCCGAGGCCCCCAATTGGGCGACTGGGCACCCACATTTCGATTCCCCGGTCCCAGTGGCCAGCACAAAACGCACGGAGCACGAAAACGGAGAAGAGACAGGCATCACTGAATGCCCATCGCATGCAGCCACTGGCTACACTGACGCACTGTATGTCTGTCTGCCTGTCTGTCTGTCTGTCTGTTGGCGTCTGACTAAAACCCAGTGCCTCATCGAATAAGCACTGATTGCAAATCATTTGGATGCGGAAAAAAGCAATGCAGTGGGTAACCGATGAGGCGTAAATTTCATTAAATTGAAACAGCAATCTCTTCCCAATGTACAGAAGAAAAAACAGTCTCTTTTTATCTAATTTCCAAATTGGCAAAACATTAAAATAATATTTACAAGCATCTGTAGTCAACAGTCAAATAATTTTGCAAACAGCCAAAGACAATGGCTCCACTTGGCTGTGTGTGTGTGTGTGTGTGTGTGAGTGTAGAGTGTGTGAATATGTGGAGAGAAAGAGAGAGAGAGAGAGAGAGAGAGAGAGAGAGAGAGAGAGAGAGGAGGGAGAGAGAGAGTTGCTTATTTATTGCTAACGCCAGGTCATTGATGGATGAGTCCTGCTGCAGATGGTCTTTTCTGCAAACATGACACAAGATGTCACTACTCTTGCATTCCACTTAATTATCCACTTTACTACGAGACAGGATAGCGACATTGGGTCTAGCCAAGGACTGGAGCCTATGATAAGCCACACAAATCTTTCCTCACATAGTTTACTGGAAGATTTCTGTTAATGTCTCTAATATTTGGAGCTATGTCGTCCAAGGAATTATCACAAAGACAAGTGAAAACAATTAATTATAGGAAATGAAAGTCACTCAAGTGAAGTTGGTGCTTAGGCCTCAATTTGAATTGCTGATCAATTAAAAGAGAAATAGAAACTAATTGAAAAACTCCCAAACAGGGACAATATACTCAATAGAACATAGATTTATCAACAACAAATTCACAAAATTATAACCCAAGGCCATAGATATCTTCATGAAAACACCATAGCACAAGCACAGAGTATCTTGTTCAAAGAATCCCCCTCCCCAATCCTTTCCAATCCAAACAACCAGTAAACTTAGTAAAGGCAACAATTTGTCAGTGAAATAATCAAGCAAAAAGATATATAGCATATAAGACAAGAGCCTGATAACCAGATAATCTCATAAATACAGCATTCAATGATAACACATCAAAGGCACCAATTTTACCCAATTTTACGACCCTTAGAGAGCAAAAGGGCATGAGGCAATTACATTGTTCCTGCACATTATTACCGGTACTTTAGTTCTCATGTTATCAACTGGTCTTTGATGTGCTAGGCAAAGTGCCTATTTATTAATAGATATGCCGAAAGCCAGCTGGCGACTGAAAGACGGACACCACATCACTTTTAAACAGACGCAACAGGAAATAGAGGGGCCGTCCATAAAGCACGTTACGTTCAAGGGGAGGGGTCTAAGAAAGTATGACAGTCTGTGACAATGGGAGGAGTAAGGACCAGCATGACGCCACACCTTCAGCATGAAATAACACAGGCCTGCGGTGGAAAAATTGTTTCAAAACGAAATGTTGATTCATATGTAAATTTGGTAGCTGAAATCAGGAAAAATAAGTAAAAAATTCCATCACCCACCGGTTTCACCTAAAACCAATATTTGTTCTATTAAATGAAGAATTTCTTGCACCTGGCTTAATTGGTGAAATCCAAAAACCCTAAAAACCCTAAAAGCTAAAAACCCTAAAAACCTAAAAACCCTAAAAACCTAAACACTCTAAAAACTCTAAAAACCCTAAAAACCCTAAAAGCTAAAAACTCTAAAAACCCTAAAAACACAAAAAACCTAAAACCCTAAAAACCCTTAAAAAACTAAAAACCTAAACACTCTAAAACCCTAAAAACCTAAAAACCCTAAAAACACCAAAAACCCTAAAAACCCTAAAAGCTAAAAACCCTAAATACTCTACAAGCTAAAAACCCTAAAAACCTAAAAACCCTAAAAACCTAAAAAAACCTAAAAACCATAAAAATCCAAAAACCCTAAAAACCATAAAAGCTAAAAACCATAAAAACCCAAAAACTCTAAAAACCAAAAACGTAAAGACCTAAAAACCCTAAAACCTCTAAAAACCTAAACACAAAAGGGAATTGATGCTCAAACAAATGACAATTGCTTTCTGGGCTGGTTACGTCATCTCTGCCTGGTTGCTTATGTCCTCAAATACTGAATATCAAAAAACTGCTCTCTTCAAAAATTACTTCGGTGACCAAGCGATCCAAAATTTTCTAATTTAACTATTTTCAAATGAGAAACACACAAAAATCTGCAGCGATACCATCTGCGTTCATCAGCAGTTTGGCATTTCTATTGGGACATCACACAGAAGCAAAAGGAAAAATGGCATAAGAATTCAGTAGATAACTACACTTTTGTGACTTTTATCTCTAATTTTCTCTTTGCAAGCGCTCCATAACATCTACGTGTCCAGTAGACACCGCAGAGCCATATGCAGACCTAGATAGTGCCCTCCCCAGCACTGCATTACATGACCCCTTGGGTCAATAGAGGAAGAACAAATACAGGGAATTGCAGGACAAATAAAACCACGGAGCAAAGACTAAATTGCATCAATGAATTTCATTCAACCAAGTAAATTAACTCAGTCAACATTCAGCCTCTCTGTGGATCAACATTTAACAACCAAGCACCACAAATTCACAACAGGCAAACAAACCTCCCCTTTATCCACATTCTTATCCATTTCTCTCATATATATGGTTTTTTCTCTTCTCTTTCTCATATATATACCGGTACATACATATACAAACATGCGCACACACGGGCACACACACATAATATATATATATACTATATATAATATATATATATATACACATACATACATACATACATACATACATACTTCTGAACATCAGGCAGTGCCAATTGAGAAGTTTAATATAATCTAATCTTAAACTTCTATAGCGCCACTTCATGATGTACAGAAGCATCAACTGATGGCACACCAAATCCAAATAATTAAAGATCCAGGTCAAATCCAGGGTATCCGGCCGGACAAGCGGGTGACAGTCTAAAGTAAATGGCACCAGTGGTTCTATGACGTCAGAGTCCATGGGTTGGGGGTTGAAGGTAAATGTCAGAGATCCTGGAGATAATAACACTTTTAAGTGCATATCTTCTCTCAGTGCAGGTTAATGTTGATTGTATAATTACGTAATTGAATTGAGAATGTTAATTAGTTTCCATTGTTGCCACTAATAACCACAATGGACGGATGAGGCAGCTCTAATGCATAACAATTAATGCACAGTCCAGAGGAACTGACTTGTTTAGGAACAGCACTCAATGGTTTGGCATTGAAATTAGCAGCTTTAGAGTTTTGGCAATGAATGCTGTGAAGATAAGTGAGTTTGACTGTATGTGCAGATGCTTTGTGATCAGTATCTGTCAGTTCCATGTTGAACATGTGGCACATAGTTTCCTTTTAACAGTGATCAGTATAATTGAGAATAAGTGAGGAGGTGATATATATCACCTTACAACTGACCTCATGTGTGTTAATAAGCCCTGGCTAGAATAGAAGAAGATGAGGAGGTTGTGCATTATAATACGGAGTCCTATTATAGCCGCCGCCCCCTCGTTATGACAGCCCCACATAATAATCTTAGCATAATTCCTGGGTGCATAACGGGGGGGAGCAGTTATAACGGGGGCGGTCATAAGAGGGACGGTTACCATCTGTAACCAACGGCATCGTATTATAACCGCCCACGTTATGACCGCCCCTCCATCATTCTGAATGTGCTCTTAGCTCTGATATGATACCGCTATACACAGTAAAGCTGTAGCAGTTGTCTCATATATGTATATGTATATGTATATATATATATATATATATATATATATATATATATATATATATATATATATATATATATATATATATAACTATGTGGTGCATATTTGTGGCAACAGCTGGGGTCCCGGAATAGGGGGCACATCAACATTTAATATTTTTTTAAAAATACAAGCAATAAAACGTCTTCAAGGAGCTCCTTGCATGCTGATTCTGTGCCAATCATCCTATCTCTGCCCCACCCCCTGAAAAATTTCTTGATGGTTATGAGTACTGGTAAATTCCAAGATTTATGCCATCGAGAATAGGGAGCTTGTTCCTTGTGTCTTCGACGCACACACACACACACACACACACACACACACGTATATATATACCGGTATATATATTACATTACTTGAAAAGAATCAGAGATTCATTTATTATTTCTTTAATTATGGCTGGCTATTGACTAATCACATACTCTGTACAGTGTACACCGTATATATATATATATATATATATATATATATATATATATAAAGTTTATTATATGTAAATATATAAGTTTATTACATGTAAATATATATATATGTTTCTATTACATCTTAAATTACATCTTAAATTAATTTAATTAAATTCCGGAGCAACTAAACAAATACAGTACATGTCGAGCAATTAACAGCCTAGGATATTCAAATGGCGGCCCGTGGGCCAGATCCGGCCCGCCAAGGGGTGTGAAATGGTCCATGTAGATACTGAAAAAAAACATCTTCTAATACTTGGGAACTGCTGATAAATGACAACACTGGCCCTCGGGCACCAGTGATACAAACTATGGTCCCTCGTTAAATTTACTTGGATCAGATTTGTACAGAAGCTGGATGAGGACATTTGGTCACGATGCATACAACTTTAAAGATCTTTATATTATTATAAGCAAATTTTTTCACATATGCAAACTGTTCTGCCTAAATTTTTAATTTATCAAAATGAAAGAACATGAGACAGACTAAGCTGTCCACTGTATGCTTCACATAGAACTTAGAAGTCAATGGTCAGTGTTGTCATATAGTAAAATGGCTTTAAAGTATTGCATACAGTGTTTAGAAGCAAATTGTCAGCACTTTGACAGGCTCCATCTCTAAAGTCAGCTGCATAACTCCCCTTATCTTCCACCTGGAGACAGCTGCTTCACCTTGATAAAAATGTCATTTATGGAGACCAGCTGCAGATAAACAGCATTAAAAATCAACACACTTAATTACAGTTACAAAAATTCAATACATCCTGAAACTTGATTGTTGGTAGTTATAACATCACAGAGTCTTTGAGATGTGAAAAATATTGAATTTAAAATTCAATAGTACGTCTCCTATTGGCTATGAACATCCAGTTACACACAATACCAGTCTACGAGAACTAAAAATAGAAAAAAAAATTCCACAGACGGATACATGAGTAAATTAAAAATTTAAATTCAAAATGCCTGCCCTGCCCGCATGAATCACACATATATCCCATATCCAATGAGACTGTCTCCTTCAACCAAATTCAAATCACACCCCATACAATTCGCTTCCAGCCAATATGAAATTTGCATAAATCAACAGTATACTGGCAAACACCCACATAAGCACATGAAAAAATTGAAAAGATACCTAGAACAATGCAGAATATTACATGTACATCGAAGCAAGAGCAGATGAACCAAAACCAATGGATAAACGAAGACAGGATCATCTCCGTATAAGATTGTTCACATTACAAAATGCCTAGCGTCACATCAGCAACTTGAAAAAAGCCGAAACCTCCCCCAGCCCAAAAATTACCAGACTCGAGGTACCTAAACATCATAGGTACAATTTTTATTTACCCCGTAAAAAACTGCATCTCAAACAGTAGAAGAATGCCTGAAATATATCGGGCTCTGAACAGCAGAAATTGCTTACACATTCCTATAATGCATTCCACAGTGAATTCCAAAACATCAGGACAAAACAGGAGGGGATAAAAGAGGAAAGGGAGATGGCTTCACAGTTCTAAACAGACTAAGCCTAAGTATAAGCAGCTAATTCGGCACTACTTACTTACCCTATGCACCTCTCTTGCTCAGTTTAAATAGTGGTCATATGTAATGCTCACCAGATCAAAATTTGTGTGTATAATGAGTGTGTTAACCCCTTAACTGGGGACCCCGGATATATCCGTCCATTTTACATTGAGTTACAGTTAAATACACGGTTAAGGGGTTAAGTCTATTCTAACCGCATACTCAGTCTGTTTGCTGTACAGGTCCATGGCTGGTTCTCTTCGCCAGCATTTGATCATCTTACTGTTGTTTTCATAGAACAAATGATCAAAGTATATCGGGAGTAACACGCCCAACGCGACAGCATTGGAGACTTAGTATTTGCTCCACTGGATAATTTCTGGCTTGGCCATTCCTCCCCACTCTAATGTCATGTTATGACCACACTGAGTAAGTTGTATCGCCAATGTAACCAAGATTTAGTATAATTTTGCATCAGTACATGATGTAACACACACTCCTGTACTCATAAACAATAAACATCTACAACTTGTTCACAAGAACATAAGATAAGAAGGCATTGATATCCAATTCAGTCCACTGAAGCTGAAATTGGGTGCAAAAAAGAACTAGGGGTAGCATCCATAGCATCCATTGGGTCTGAAGGTTTAAGTAAAACTTCAGTAAATGACTATTATAGAGAGAAAATGTCAATGCATGCTCTAATGCTGTGCATTACATGGCAGCATATAGAGAGAAAAAGCTATTGGAAAACTCATTCATGTGTTATGTGTTTTCAGCATTCGTGAGCACTAAATAAATTCACATAATACATTGTATTAATACATTACAGTCATTATATACAGTGGATCCCACTTAATCGCATACCGTTTAATTGCATAACCTGCATGATCGCATAACAACATAAAAATCCGAATAAGTGTTTTGTGCATACAATTCATTATCAGACGTCCTGGCTATTCGCATAGCCCGGTTAATCGCATAAGCAAGGCTTGCACAGCACCTATGCAATTAAGCGGGTTTCACTGTATCTGCTACTACGATATGAAGAGTCAGAGCTCAAGCCAAATCATTTGACAGCAATAATCTATGCCAATCCCTAATGAAATTAGGGTAATTGGCTAGTTTAGGGTCCCAAACTAAAATAGTGTCTTAAATGAAATTAATACATGCTATCTCAAATGTTATCTTGTAAGTAACAAAACTAAATTAAAATAATGATCTCAGATGAAAATATAGCATCTGAAAAAATTAATACATGCTGTTTGCAATGTTAGGTTGCATTAAAAAAAATTAAGAAGCTTAAGATGAATATCTACGCAGGGTAACTCTCCGCTATGGCGTTGAGAAATGTCCCAAACACGTTTCCCTGACGTACAGAATTCCTGAACCATGGAATTGTTTGTCAACAGTAAATTGAAATAATAATTTAATTTAATTACTTTAAATTAAAATTAAAATTTGTTAATATTAAATGAAGAGCAAATTTTCTAATTTAATTTGGGACGCTAAACTAGCCAATTACCGAAATTAGCAGAACAGAATTACCGATAGCCTGATCATTAGCATACCAGGCTGAATTTACAATAGCTCCCTTGTAATTCACAAACCGGCACTACACAAATTGAACATTTCGATTTATGTGCTAGATTTTACTATACATCGTATAATCTGCCATGTGGAGAGTTCCTTACAACACCTATGCGGAATTTCAACATCTTCTTTCGTGTTTCGTTGACTTGTCTGCGAACGTTTCTGCTGTGAAAGGCCGTTTTCTATGGGATTCACTGCCGTTTTCGTTTGGAGTCGAATTCCTTCTTCCACCGAAACGGACTTTCAAGATTGTCACCCGACGTCAGTCATCGACATGCCAATGTTGCCAAAGCGCCTTTGACTTTGGCCTTCGCTTTGTTTCGGCGCTATAGAAGTCGTTTTGGATAAATAAATAAAAATCGTCACGAAGTATTACACACGCACATGAAATAGTGAAGTCATAACCAAGAAACGTAACTGTCCGGCCTATAATACGAAAAATGGCGGCATGGCATATGCTTTACTTACTTGTTGTCGTCATTAGTGGATAAG